>JACXGI010012986.1:7106-21778 GCA_016801175.1 Esox masquinongy | reverse complement strand
TTTCCACTTTTAATGTGACCTATAATGTGAACAATTCAATTGAAAAACAAACTGAAATCTTCGAGGGGGAAAAATGAAAAATAAAAACCTTACAATAACCTGGTTGCATAAGTGTGCACACCCTCTTATAACTGGGGATGTGGCTGTGTTCAGAATTAACCAATCACATTCAAACTCATGTTAAATAGAAGTCATTGCACACCTGCCATCATTTAAAGTGACTCTGATTAATCACAAATAAAGTTCAGCTGTTCTAGTAGGATTTTCCTGACATTTTCTTAGTTGCATTTCAGAGCAAAAGCCATGGTCCGCAGAGAACTTCCAAAGCATCAGAAGGATCTCACTGTTGAAAGATATCAGTCAGGAGAAGGGTACAAAAATGTTTCCAAAGCATTAGATATACCATGGAACACAGTGAAGACAGTCATCATCAATTGGAGAAAATATGGCACAACAGAGAAATTACCAAGAACTGGACATCCCTCCAAAATTGATGAAAAGACGAGAAGAAAACGGGTCAGGGAGGCTTCCAAGAGGCCTACAGCAACATTAAAGGAACTGCAGGAATTTCTGGCAAGTACTGGCTGTGTGCTACATGTGACAACAATCTCTTGTATTCTTCATATGAATGGGCTATGGAGTAGGGTGGCAAGACGGAAGCCTTTTCATACAAAGAAAAAGATCCAAGCCCGGCTGAATTTTGCAAAAATAAACATCAAGTCTCCCAAAAGCATGTGGGAAAATATGTTATGGTCTGATGAAACCAAGGTTGAAGTTTTTGGCCATAATTCCAAAAGGTATGTTTGGTGCAAAAACAACACTGCACTGATCACCCAAAGAACACCATACCCACAGTGAAGCATGGTGGTGGCAGCATCATGCTTTGGGGCTGTTTTTCTTCAGCTGGAACCGGGGCCTTAGTCAGGGCAGAGGGAATTATGAACAGTTCCAAATACCAGGCAATTTTGGCACAAAACTTTCAGGCGTCCGTTAGAAAACTGAAGATGAAGAGGAAGTTCACCTTTCAGCAAGACAATGACCCAAGGCACACACCCAAATCCACAAAAGCATGGACTCACCAGAAGAAGATTAACGTTTTGGAATGGCCCAGCCAGAGCCCAGACCAGAATCCAGTTGAACATCTGTGGGGTGATCTGAAGAGGGCTGTGCACAGGAGATGTCCTCGCAATCTGACAGATTTGGAGCGCTTTTGCAAAGAAGCGTGGGCATATATTGCCACGTCAAGATGTGCCATGCTAATAGACTCCTACCCAAAAAGACTGAGTGCTGTAATAAAATCAAAAGGTGCTTCAACAAAGTGTTAGTTTAAGGGTGTGCACACTTATGCAACCAGGTTATTGTGAGTTTTTAATTTTTTATTTTTCCCCCTCAAATATTTCAGTTTGTTTTTCAATTGAATTGTTCACGTTATAGGTTACATTAAAGGTGGAAAAATTCTGACATGATGTGTCTTTGTCTCATTCTTTTACATCACAAGAACCTGGCATTTTAACGGGGGTGTGTAGACTTTTTCTATCCACTGTATATATATACAGCTCCAGAAAAAATTAAGAGACCACTGCACCTTTTTCTATCCGTTCCAAAAAAGTTGAAAAGGAAAGTTTTGAGTGAGGAACAGAAGCGTTCAATTTGCAGTGGTTTCTTAATTTTAACCCTTCTGTTCCTCACTCAAAACCTTCCTTTTCAACTATTTTGGAAAGGAAAGAAAAAGGTGCAGTGGTCTCTTAATATTTTCCGGAGCTGTATATTGTCTAGAACGTTGTTACATTGTTTTGTGTCTTTTGTCTGTGTTTGATTCTGCTTCAGTTTCACATTACAGTACGACATTAATAAGTGGCATATTCTTTTAATATAATCTTTACATTTTGATACATTTGTTGAATTGAATTCTACTCCCTTTCAAAATGTATTCAAATTCTCCTTACTTTTGAGTGTAGCCAGTTGTAACCAATTCAAATTAATTTCAACTTCAGAATGATGCTAGGGTGTTTTAGATAGAAATGTTTAGAAAGGAGCTGGATAGAAAACCCTATGCTTTATGACATTTTCTGTATATAGTATACACTGATGAGCCACAACACATGGGAAGCGAATAACAACGGTCATCTAACAAGAGCACATATCAAGGTCTGGGTAGATAAAATGGTACGCGAACAGTCAGTTCTCATAGTTAACATGTCGGATGCAGGATAAATGGGCAGGCGTAAAGGCCTGAGCGACTTTGACGAGGGCCAAATTGTTATGGCCAGATGAGTTGGTCAGAGCATTTCTGAAAAGGGAAGGCTTGTGGGGTGCTCCCGGTCAGCAGTGGTAACTACTGACAACATTCCGAGGAGGGACAAACCTGGATCTGGACCTTGGAGCAGTGGAGGAATGTTGTCTGGTCCGATGAGTCCCGTTTTCTTCTACATCATGTGGACGGCCGTGTACATATCCACCATATACCTGGGAAAGTGATGGCACCAGGATGCACTGTGGAAAGAAGACAAGCCGCTGGAGGGAGTGTGATGCTCTGGGCAATGTTCTGCTGGGAAACCCTGGGTCCAGTCATTCATGTGGATGTCAATTTGACACGTGCCACCTACCTAAACATCATTGTAGACCAGGTACACCCCTTGATGGTATTCCCTGATGGCAGTGACCTCTTTCAGCAGCATAATGCACCCTGCCACACTGCACACATTGTTCAGGAATGGTTTGAGGAACAAGAGTTCAAGGTGTTGCCCTGGCCTCCACATTCCTCAGATCTCAATCCGGTTGAACATCTTTGGGAGGTACTGGATCTACAAGGACTTGAAGGATCTGCTGCTAATGTCTTGTTGTCAGATACCACAGGATACCTAGGGGTCTTGTAGAGTCCATGCCTTGGCAGGTCAGCGCTGTTTAGGCGGCACACGGAGGACCAGCAGCCTATTGGGCAGGTGGTCTTATTATTTTGGCTCATCAGTGTATGTACAGTAGGTATATAAAGTCATCACCTTTCAAAGTGTTCACCTTTTGTTGCCTTACAGCAACAGAATTTAAAACACATAAGATCAGACTTTTTCAAGTTCTATTTGCACACAGCAACCCACAATATCCAAGTGAAAAGAAAATTTGAAAAAAGTCTGAAAATTCAAATAAAACAGTAAACTATCCTATCTGTCTGATACAGGTGGAAATGTACAGAATTTAAAGGTGATTCAGTTGAATGTAATGATGTATCAAAGACTGTTACTAAATGTCACTGGCAGAAGTGGAACCAGGCCAAGGGCACTAATGTCAAAAATTGTCAATGATTATGTACTAAAAAAGAAAGAGAAATATAATACGTTATATAAAGACTTTCTGTGGTGATTTAACTTTTCCTTTCATGTTTTCCCAGGTGTATATACTGTAAGGCATTCAGGTCAAACAAAATGTTTTGAGCCAAACAGCCTGCATGTATGGACTGGTTGGTTGACAGGACTTATGGCTATATACAACAATGGCATTTCCTTGTTTGTCAATTTCGCAGAAAAGTCTCTTGCCAGCCATTTCAAAATATCTAATGTGCTGCTTAAAAATCTTTATTTCTGTGTTATAAACTGTAGAACTTATTATTTTCAGTGACATACGTCACTGAATACAGATGTTTGTTCAGATTAGGTTCAACCTGCTCTTTAGACAATTTCAAAATAGACTGACAAATTGCCCATTGCATAATGTCACAATGAATATCCTTTTATCGTACAACACAAAACAATGATTTGTTCAATACCTGTTGTACTATAGAGCCAGCCATTTTAATGCACTTTCCAGGAACTTGTTTCATGGCATCTGAGACTAAATGTAGTCTATTGTATTATAGAACAGGTCTTGAATCACAAACAGTCTGGGACAAGACTGCATCATTGAATCGCAACTGAAGGAACTGAGTTTCTCTTTCCATTTACTGGAAAAACACTATGATGTTACGAGGTGTATATTTAACACTCAAGTCATTTCGTAGACAGTGTTATCCAGAGCTACTTAATGTGGTTGTTAAGTGAATACATTTCCGCACTGCCCGCTATCAATCCTACATCCCTGGTGTTGCCGGTCATACTCTACCAGCTGAGCTACATAGGACGGTGCTACCAAACATATTGCTACAGTACTCATGTAGTACTGTTATGTGTAAATCCGTAACATGACTTGTGTTGGTTGTTGTCCTCTGTGTTTTGTTGAGCAGCGGTGGAGCACTGAACATATCAGGTGATCTGGAAAATTATTTTGGTCTCTTGCTTGTAGCCACTTGGACATGTTGAAGTTTACTCTGTGGCCGGTCCTCATGCGAGCCACACACTGGTCACTTTCCAACATCAGGTGCATACTTATCAAGGACAGATGCAGTTAAAAATTAAATGGAATGCAGAATGTGGGGGATGGAAAGAGGACATTATCATTGGCACACAGTCGAAATATGATCTAACAAAGTGGATATTTGTCAAATCTTTTCAGTGAAACAGCTTGACTTTAGACTTAACTTCTGCAGTCAGTGAACTTGCTGAGCTTTAGCTGTGAAGCAGTGAGAGTTCCATGTGCATGGGTTTTATTATTATTAAAAAGTACATCCACACTTCCCAAGTGATAACCAGTTCATGATTGTGCCCATGGCTTGTTGCAGCAACTTGTTTGGGTTCAAGAGGTCGATCGGGAAATGTATTTGTTAAAAACCAAAAGCAGAATGTTAACATTATGGTGGGTCAATTTGTAATATTAGACGCACAAATAAGAGTAACGATACATTGATCTCTATTCACTTTCTAGGTCTCTGAGGCCTTGAAAGTCAAATTATCAGTTCTCTAAAATGTGAAAATGAAAGGATCAGGTTATTTTTAGAGACTGAAAGTGATTGCTACAGTGGGATTAACTGTATCCTCATCTCATCTCACGATTGCCCTGTTGCTAAGAAAAAATTTAGAACTGAAATTGGTTGTCTGCTTTATCCCTCTTGCATGCGAGCTCTTTAATGTCTTGAAGTGCTTTTTGTATCTCCTAACGCGTTTGTTGAGTTATCGACTTAACACCCCATAACAACAAAGCAAAAACACATTTTTAGAAATGTGTGCATATTTATTAAAAATAAAAAACTGGCATACCTTGTGTATGGTATTCAGACACTTTATTCTGTTTTTTGCACTTTAGCAGCATTTAAAACGTTGAGTCTTCTTGGTTATGCCTCTACCAGCTTCGCACACCTAGTTTTGGGCAGTTTCTCCCATTCTTCTTTGCAAATCTTCTCAAGCTGGCCTGTTTGATGGAGAGGGTAGGGTCTTTAGGTTTCCCCAAAGATAATCAATTTGGTTCAACTCCATCCTTCAGCTATATACCACTCAAGGACAATCGCAGACTTGTCCAAAGTCACTCCAGCATTGTCTTGGTGCTATGCTTCTTATGCTGAAAAATGGACGTTGACTCCTGTTCGCTTGAAGGTACAACCAAAAAATAACAATTCGTATAATCAGTAAAATGTATTTTGTTTTAATTCACGGGTTTCTCAATTTACATTTGACAGCTAGAAAAATGAATGACACAAGGTGTAATGGTAAATGATCACTGGCAACACACCCATACATATCTCATTCATGGCCTATCTTGAAAGGCTGCCCGTCACCAATGCGTGAAAGTCAATGCATTTCTGTAATCACTACATATTAGATAAATTGGACTGTATCGACCACCTCACAAAGCCAAGTGTCCAATGCTGTCATCAAGGCAAAGGCGCACTACTTTGAAGAATCTAAAATATAAATGTATTTTGATTTCTTTAACGCATTTTTGTTGAAACAAGATATGTTATTTCATAGTTTTTGTTGTCTCTGCTATTATTCTACAATATGGAAAATAGTAAAAATGAAGAAATACCCCTGAATGAGTAAGTGTGTCCATATTTTTGAGTGGTAATGTATATATTAAGTCAATAACACTACAACATGTGGAGAAATTGAAGTGGTCTGAATACTTTCCGAATGCACTCTATTGATACATTATCCATATCAAATTTCTGTTTAAAGATAACTATGTATGTCGCCATATCCAATATGACATGCTCAAACTGCGCATGACAAAGACCATGCTGTCTCCTCTCTCCTCTGTACTGTTGCACTTGTTGCGGAGCCTCAATTCAGGCCATGTTGAAGTCAGGGGGGACCAAACCAGTGGTCATGGATTAGTTGATGGGGGAGAGATGAGAAATGGGAGAAGGGAAGAGACTGTCTGGAGAAGGGAGTCGGAGTGAAGGGGCAGGTCAGGATTTCATCTTGAGAGATGGAGGGGGAATAGTCATTAAGGATGGATGAGTTAGGTGTGGGTGACCAGACGATCCAATAAGCTGAGTGGATGAGGTTCACATAACATATCAACATTCTTTGAATAGTGGTTGGCTGACTCATCCACAGAGATTAAATGTATGTGACTGTGTGTTTCAGGGGAGTTAGGAGTTAAGGAGCAAAGAAAAGCTGGCAAAGAGTTTCTTGAGATACAGTTGTGCTCATAGGTTTGCATACCCTGGCAGAAATTGTCAAATGTTGGCATTGATTTTGAAAAAATGACTGATCATGCAAAAAACTGTCTTTTATTTAAGGATAGTGATCATATGAAGTCATTTATTATCACACAGTTGTTTGGCTCCTTTTTAAATCATAATGACAACAGAAATCACCCAAATGGCCCTGATCAAAAGTTTACATACCCTTGAATGTTTGGCCTTGTTACAGACACAGGTGAAAGTTCTGGAGTGGCCATCACAGTCTCCTGACCTTAATATCATCGAGCCACTCTGGGGAGATCTCAAACATGTGGTTCATGCAAGATCGCTAAAGACTTCGCATGACCTGGAGGCATTTTGCCAAGACGAATGGGCAGCTATACCACCTGCAAGAATTTGGGGCCTCATAGACAGCTATTACAAAAGACTGCACACTGTCATTGGTGCTAAACGGGGCAGCTGAAATTGTCAGGTATAGTCTTGATCTGCAACACAACCAGGAGGACTTTGGACAGGGACAGCAACGAGTCTTTCAAGCCTGGTACTCTGGAGGTGTGGGCCAAGACCTTATGTCCTCTTAAGTTTAAACAGGGCAGGAGACAGGATAAATTTAGAAACGCATTCCTTAGATTTACAAGGATTTACAGTGGAGAAGGAGAACTGACCCTACTCCCCCGGCACAATAATATAGCAGCGTAAGACCTTGAGGCTGAGACAGGGGGGTCCAGTGACACTGTGGCCCTATCCGGGGGAGGCCCCCCAAATTATTTCTAAAGTATCATAAATGCATTTATGATACTTTAGAAATAATTACCCATAACCCATTACTCAGCCCCAGTCCTTTATCCTTGTTGGCTACCGTAATTTCCCCATAGAGTAGGTTTGAGAATGCATCCCTATACATTTTTTGTTATGTAGCGTGTTAGCGTATGGATATTGTAATTGAAAACATTCTACATTTTAATGTGTAAACATGTGAATAGTGGGTTGTACTTCTAAATGCATCATTCCAGATTACCAGTTTTGAGATGACTTCCACTGGCTAATCAGAAAAGATCAACCAATGAAGTTGACCCTGTCCCCTGTGTGTGATTTCCAATAGTAAGGACTAGGTTGAAAGTGAAACTCATTTGACAACGTTAAAAGGATGTATATCTTCAATAATGTCTTTGCTTTAACGGCTTTTCCAAATCCTTCTCCATACATTTCCCGTATGTATGTCTGATTTAAAAATGGCTGGAAAAAACATAGCCTTACTTTATCCACAGTTACATTTTAGCCACGCACCGCCCCTGTCCGGAATCACACCTTCCTCTTTTACTTGCTCTCTATCACACCAGCACAGGTCACTCAGTCACCTTACGCTAAATTAATGGAAGCACATCATTTTAACTTGATTAACTGACGGAGTTATGCCAATAACTTCCTAATTGAATACAACTACAAAACGTCGGTGTTCTATTAGGAATTACTATGTAAAATGTGAGCAACAAATGGGCCATGGAATAACACAAGTATTATACTGAACTGAAGGATAATTTATATGGGTACCAGCTGCATGTTGATATTTCAGCTTGCTCTTGAAGACAAAGTTGAAGATAAATCATGCTCTTTTTCTTCAAGTCATGTAAGTAAATTGTATACCGGTGTGCAAAAACCAACGTTTAAATAGTTTAAAATCGTTTAAAGAGTTTTAGCGTTTAAAAAGTTCATTTACGAGATTAAAAGGCAGTGTTTTATTCTTTTAACGGTGATTTATTCTTTTAACGGAATGGACTTCGTGAAAAGTCTATCCCATCTGAAAATCCTAGTCATTGCTAGGAAGTCTTCAAGATTGTCTTATCAGATAATCTAAACCGATGTACTTATCTAGCCACGCAAGCCTTATGGTGCATTGATGGCATACGTACCAACAAAACACACGCGCACAACTACGAGAACTTCACACCATACCGAGCAAGTTCATTGTTTTTACAGGATTAATTTTGGGATGTACATTTTTTCCATTGGTAATGTAGGAAGTACAGTATAGTGTGGTTGGTAATTGTGGATTACTTCCTGGTGTTGCAATTGGTTATGGTAATCTTAAATCTGAAAAAAACTTGCACTATGAAATTATCTTATCATCTAAATCTCTGTGAAATAGCCCTGTATTTTCAGTGAAACAAATGTTTTATGTTTCTCGCTGTTTAAAATTGGTGGACAACCCCAAAAGTTCGGTCTCCTTATTTACTTGTCTCCCACACGGGGGAGACATCCCATGTGTAGCAACAGAGCTAGCTGAGGGCAGATTATTAAACTAATATTAATAACCGTTTCTTTATGGTTCTTTTGTCTTGCTACAGAATGAAAATCAGATATCTCTTTCCAAGCAGACGGCAAAGGAAACAAGCTGTTTCTTTATTTTTTTTGCTGTTTGGGATGTGTGCCTTGCTGCTTCTCAGTCTAAAGGTCTCTGTTAAAGACGGAGTTCCAATTGAACCCTACAGAAATATAGACTCTGGGGACATTGAGCCGCCCCCCCGCTACAAAATCGACTGCAATGCCATCTATGAAATGGATCCAGCTGAGGTGGGAAAGTCACTGGCCATCAGAAAACAGGTAATGGTGGAGGAGCAAGATGAGAACTTGGTCAGCCTGACCTCCAACTGCTCGAGGTACTTAAACTCCCGGGGCTATGGGGCTGTCCAGGTGTCCAAGGAGGAGGAGGCCTTCCCACTGGCCTACTCCTTGGTGGTCCACAAGTCAGCCTCCATGGTGGAGAAGATTCTGAGGGCCATTTATGCGCCTAACAACATCTACTGTATCCACTACGACCTGAAGTCATCAGAACAGTTTGCGAAGGCCATGGAGGGTCTGGCTCGCTGCCTGCCCAATGTCTTCATTGCTTCCAAGCTGGAGTCTGTGAAGTATGCCAGCATCAGCCGCCTCAACGCTGACCTCAACTGCTTGTCCGACCTCATGGCATCAGAGGTGAAATGGAAGTATGTCATCAACTTGTGCGGTCAGGACTTCCCCCTTCGCTCTAACATTGAGCTGGTGGCTGACCTGAAGAAGCTTCGGGGGGGCAACATGATGGAGACGAGTCTTCCAAGCATATACAAGAAAGAGAGGTTCTCCTTCCACCACGAGCTTCAGAACGTCTCTTTTGAGTACCAGCAGCTGCCAGTGAAAACACTCAAGACCAAGGAGCCTCCGCCACACGGCATCCAGATGTTCATCGGCAGCGCCTACTTTGTGCTGTCGCGGGAGTTTGTCACGTACGTGGCCACGTCCACGCTGGCCAGGGACTTCCTGGCATGGTCGCAGGACACCTACTCCCCGGACGAACACTTCTGGGCCACGCTGACACGGGTGCCAGGTGTTCCGGGCGAGGTGCCCCGGACCCAGCAAGACGTCACCGACCTGATGAGCAAGACCAGGCTGGTGAAGTGGGAATACCTGGAGGGACTGCTTTACCCAGCGTGCACAGGGATACACATCCGCAGTGTGTGTATCTACGGGGCGGCGGAGCTGCGCTGGCTCATGAACTTTGGCAGCTGGTTTGCCAATAAGGTGGACCCCAAAGTTGACCCGGTCCTTATCCAGTGCCTGGAGGAGAAATTAAAGGAGAAACAGACAGCAATGGTCATGGCTGTAAATCAAGCACTCTTCCCCAGGAAAGGGTTAAATTCATCAACGGTTAATTGATTAACAACTTCATCGATTTATTCATCATGGGTTCATTGTCCCCCACGATGAAAACTGGGAAGGGATTGTGGATTTGTCCATGTGGTATCTCCATATGTCACACACAGTATCTCCGACAACATATGCAATATGTCAGACGCCACAAAAGATATTTCAGACACCACATCCAATATCTCAGACACCATATGTGTTATCTGCAAAAACAAATGCAGTATCAAAGACACCACTGGGACGATTTTGATTAAACAGGTGAATGTCTTTGATTGGCCACAGGTGACTCTATAGTAATCTAAATGGAAGTTCGTTACACGGGATATATCATCTGGCCAAAGTGGGCACTGCAATTTTTATTAGGGACGTTTCCTGTCGGCTTGAAAATGTAGGAATGTGGTCTTTTGTAATGCCATTTTTTACCAGCACCAGTTTAGTGTCTTTAGTTCAGAATGTCATATAAACCTTATCACCATGTGGTTGTTGGTACATATGTACAAGAAAGGAAGTGTAACGCTGGATGAGGTATACTTGCTACTTGAAGGGGATAATGTCTGTAACAGTCAGACCTTTTCGTAATTTGGATTTGGATAATGAAGGTATAACTTCAGCTCCCAGGGTAAAACCAGGAAATGATGACTGTTAGTATTTACTTTATACATTACTAATATTGATAAACAGTGTTAATGATTATGTTCGGTGTGAACCTATCCACATGCACAACCAGACAGAACCAGTTATATACAGCCTTGTTAAATTCATGTCACCTATTCACTATGAAAGCATGTTGGACAAAGTTTTTATTTACATTTTTATACAGTGCATTTTGATGAAGAGAAGATATTTTTTCTGTTTCTCATTGCAATATGTAATGAAGTGTTTCATTTAATCATGTGCTGGAATATTTCAGGAGACTTATTAACCCGTATCTATAAAATGAGAATTGTATCTACTTCGGGGGTGGAAACTTGGCATAAAAAAGGAAGCAGGCAAAAATCTCAATGTGCATGTCTGTATCATTTATTACTTTTCTTGGTTTTTTTGGGGAAAATGTATTACTTTCCCCAAAGTGATTTTTTTTACATTGTTGACGTGCCATTAGCCCTGTTTGGTTCTTTATCTCTCTTCATGTAATTTGTCACGTACTCCATCTATCAAGATGTTTCTGAATTAAAATTCTTTATCTCTCTTCATGTAATTTGTCACGTTTGGTTCTTTATCTCTCTTCATGTAATTTGTCACGTACTCCATCTATCAAGATGTTTCTGAATTAAAATTAATGTGTATTTTAATTGGTTGTTGAATCGGTGAAGTATTGTTTCTAGGTTGGAGGTTCCCACCCTGTTTAACAGTTGGCAAAATTTGACTTCACGGTGTGGAAACATTATATGCCTTTAATTAACCTTTTGGTTTTATACTGCTTTTCTGTAGTCATACATTCAAAAATGTTATGGTCAAAATGCTGAAGAAGGTGGGTATGTTCTGAGGCAGTAGATTTCTAGCACTGATACTGTACATCTTCCTCTACAATAGTGTGGTGTTCTCACCCTGCTGTTTGCAAAAGTGATGTGGGGACAGCCTGTTTAAGTGGTGTGGGGACAGCCTGTTTAAGTGGTGTGGGGGCAGCCTGTTTAAGTGGTGTGGGGACAGCCTGAAGCAGCTACAGTTCTTGTTTTACTACTTACTACTACTTTTATTACTGTATCAGGAGATACATCTTTTTGTTTTTTGAGTTAGTTTATTTACCAGAAATATGGACAGTCACATTCTTTCAGCTACATTTTAGTTTTTAGTTTTATTTTGTTAAACCAGGGGGGACACATTGACACCTGAGTCTCATTCGCAAGAGTGCCTTGGGAACACAATCTAATGAATGGCACATAAATATAACTACATATAAAACAGACAATAATACATAGACATACACGGTTAGTTAAAACATACACATTCATCAATATAAACATCCTTCGCCATTAAAAAAAACCGACCCAAGGGCACAAAGACATCCAAACAAAGTACCGACTGGATGCCATTCCAAACATTAGGCGCTAAACATGAAAAAGCTGATCTACCAAGCTCAGTGTTTATCAAAGGAGTCAGTAATGTTAACCAACTCTGTGACCTGATGTTATAATCCCAATCTCTGAGCTTCAGCAGAGAAGACAAGTTGGACGTCTATGGAGAAGGGTTTTGTAAACAGAGTAGTTCAGTAGTCTCTGATGGACCATTTTCGGAGGATGTAGACCCTCTCAGAAAACTGCTGGAGACTTCACTGAACCTTAAGAATTAGACTTTTTAAGAATGTGATTTGCTGGGACAGAGATACAGTTAGGTCCAGACACTGACACAAGTTTCTTAATTTTGGCTCTGTACACTACCACAATGGATTTGAAATGAAACAACCGAGGTGCAATGGAACTGCAGACTTTCATCTTTAATTCTAGGGGTTAAACAAAAATATTGTATGAAACGTTTAGGAATTGCAACCATTTTCATACACAGTCCCCTTATTTCAGGGGCTCAAATGTAATTGGACAAATGAACACAATCATAAATAAAATGTTCATTTTTAATACTTTGTCGATTTCAGGCAATGAATGCTTGAAATATGGAATGCATGGACATTGCCAAACGCTGGGTGTCCTCCTTTGTGATGCTTTGCCAGGCCTTTACTGCATCTGTTTTCAGTTGTTGTTTGTTTGTGGGTCTTTCTGCCTTAAGTTTCATCTTCAGCAAGTGAAATGTATGCTCGATCGGGTTGAGATTAGGTGATTGACTTGGCCATTGCAGAATATTCCACTTCTTTGCCTTAAAAAAACTGCTGGGTTGCTTTCGCAGTATGTTTTTGGTCATTGTCCATCTGTGAAGTGAAGCACCGTCCAATCAACTTTGCTGAATTTGGCTAAATCTGAGCAGACAATATATCCCTATACACTTCAGAATTCATTTGGCTGCTCCTGTCTTCTCCCACATCATCAACAAACACTAGTGACCCAGTGCCATTGGAATCCATGCATGCCCATGCCATCACACTGCCTCCACCGTGTTTTACAGATGATGTGGTATGCTTCGGATCATGAGCCGTTCCAAGCCTTCTCCTTACTTTTTTCTTTCCATCATTCTGGTACAGGTTGATCTTAGTTTCATCTGTCCAAATAATGCTGTTCCAGAATGGGCTGGCTTTTTTAGATGTTTTTTGGCAAAGTCTAATCTGACCTTTCTATTCTTGAGGCTTATGAATGTTTTGCACCTTGTGGTGAACCCTCTGTATTTGCTCTCATGAAGTCCTCTCTTGATGTTAGACTTGGATAATGATATGCCTACCTGCTGGAGAGTGTTCTTCACTTGGCTGGATGTTGTGAAGGGATTTTACTATGGATAATATCCTACTATCATCTACCGCTGTTGTCTTCCGTGGATGTTCAGGCCTTTTTGTGTTGCAGAGCTCACCATTCTCAGAATGTAACAAACTGTTGACTTGGCCGCTCCTAATGTTCCTGCTATCTCTCTGATGGATTTTTTTTTGCAGCCTAAGGATGGCCTGTTTCACTTGCATTGAGAGCTCCTTTGACCGCATGTTGTGGGTTCACAGCAACAGCTTCCAAATGTGAATGCCACACCTGGAATCAATTCCAGAGCTTTTACCTGCTTAATTGATGAAGATGTAATGAAGGATTAGCCCACACCTGTCCATGAAACAGCTTTTGAGTTAATTTTGTCCAGCAAACCAACTTCCTGTTGTGTAGCCCACAACAGGAAGTTTTTCAAGGAACTTCAAGACCGAGCCCGATTTCTGTTTTGGATGTTATCTCCTCCACAATTACTGGATGGGTTAAACAATGCAGAAAAGAAACCTGCCCAGACTAACAGGTCTACATGGCTTAAGTAGGTCATAACAAACAGGTCTACCTGCTTAAACTGTGTAGTTACAAACAGGTCTACATGCCATATCTAGCTCATTAGAAATAAGTCTACATGCTATAACTAAATAATTACAAACAGGCTACTTACTTAAACTATATAATCACAAACAGGTCTACATGCCATAACTAGGTCACATCAATCAGATCTACATTCTAGAAATATGTAATTACAAACAGGCCTATGTGCTATTACTTGGTCATAACAAACAGGCCTACATGCTATAACTGTGGCATAACAAACCGGTCTACATACTATAACTATGCAAAAAAACAGGTCTACATAATTTAGGTAGATCATAAAAAAAGGTCTAACATGCTATAACTTTCTAAAAATTACAGGCCTACAATGTACTGTATAACAATTTCAGAAAAATCAGGTCTACGTGCAGTTACAAAAAAAGACAATACAAACAGGTCTACATGCTGTGACTAGTTCATTGTGTTATTAGATAGCAAAATAAGAAAATACTTTTTTTCGGTTTAAGGCTTTGGTGTAAGGCTTTGGTAAAAAAAAAAAAAAAAAAAAAGAAGAGCTGTAGAAATAGAGTGAATTTCCT
>JACXGI010012985.1:7960-21786 GCA_016801175.1 Esox masquinongy | reverse complement strand
AATTTTCTGAGATACTGAATTTGGGGTTTTCATTAGTTGTCAGTTATAATCATCAAAATTAAAAGGAATAAACACTTGAAATATGTCAGTCTGTGTGGAATGAATGTATACATTATACAAGTTTCACTTTTTGAATGGAATTACTGAAATAAATCAACTTTTTGATGATATTCTAATTATATGACCAGCACCTGTATATATCTCAGTTAAACCTTCAACCTTAACTTCACTCTTTACCCATTTATTGTCTTAATGAAAGTGGTTTGTTGTCGCAATAACATACATTTCTTTTTAATCTATGTATATACTTAGATACTAATATAGTCCAACAGATACTATTTTAATGATAATAAAAGGGACTGTGCTGTACTGAGCAACTCTATATTATTTTTTTAGCTCCAATCCGATTTGACGTACAGTACTCAATGTATATTGATGGAGCTATGTCTACTATACATAAGGGTGCAATATTCAGACATTCACTGAAGCTCTAATGAAGGACAAGCTTAAATAAAAGACCTACAGTGATACAAGCAAAAACTTTCTTTCAATTTTACATTTTCTTATAGATTAGATCAGAGGTGCGTGGTCCTTAACATTTTGAGCCGTGAGACCCCTATAAGAGCAAAGTCTAAATGCCAAGACCTGTTAGAATGATTGATATTGATATTTCTTCATAGTTAAATGGTTAAACAAACAAAGGAACTGTTAATGTAACTGTCGTTTGCTTAAGTGTTTTTAAACCTTCATTTTTGTTCTAGTAGATGTTTTTGCATAAGTTTAACCAGATGTCAAAGACATTGCTTCTTTTTTATATTTAGGATGGACTAGCTTTTATTTGACACATTATTTCACATCCACTTACTAAGTTACCCTCTAACACAAGAATTGATGTCCTTGGGACAAAAAAGTCACGGGTCTTTCAAATAAAGGACTTAAACGGAGCAAAGTGCCAGTGTTTAATACATGGAACAAACATACACAGTTTAGTAGAAGAGCTTCAAATAATAACAATAATCCAAAACTCAGTACAAAACTCAAGCCTTAAATTACTTGTGATTAAACACTCTTTGTAAGCAGCACACATAAAGAACGCACTCTTTGTTGGGTAGACGCTCAAGATAAAGAATTCCCTGAAAGATATTAATACACTGAATTTTAACACCTGCCACTGCTCTCTAACCAAATGACCCCCTCCAACAATTAGCCAGCCCTTTTGTTCTCTCTGGAAGTAGAGAAATGACAATAATGGAAACAAAGAGAAAAAAAACAATTCAGCCATCAAACAAACCAATACCTTTGCCTGGAATATCGGCTGCAAAAAAAGACCTACAGTACATTGTGCTGGTTACAAAACCAAACAGTAAAACCTGAAGTGAAATATACAAATATACTTCCAACTGCCATATTAAATCGACAATATTTGTTACACCCCTAGATAAAGAAAATATGATTCAAGTTAAAATTGCACTGCATACCTTAAATAGACTATGTCTAAATAAACTTACAGGAATGAATGTTCTCACCAAGAAACCAGGAAGGTGAATCATTGTAATACATTTGGATTTAACCAGATTAAATAAGCATGCTGGGATCTAAAGTGAAATATGTATATGTTATGAGGGAGATTTATATAATAATTATTTAAAAATACCTTTAGCTCCTGCCAATGCAACAGCAACTCCTCTTGAGGTCCACAGATAACACAAAACAACAAATAGAACAATGATATAATGATAGACCAAAAAACAATGTATGCGGATTGGTTCTGTGTGTATTTGTTATAATGTGTTTTAAGGCAGGTGAATTCCTCAATCACATGGCACACTGAACCATTTGTCTCATGCGGTCGAACGTGATGTGCTCACATACAGTACTTAAACATTCACTTTGAAAAAATGAGTTGTGAAGGGGACAGGCAGTAATATTACTCAAAGAGAGGTGCGTGAACTTCTGACCAGTCACAGTGTGCAAACTACAAACGAAATGAAACAAAGCATGAGAATAAATAACGTGGGCAAAATGACAAAATACCCCATTGGAGCACAACTCACCCCCCTCAAAAAAAAAACAAATGAACTCAATCCATACACAAATGGTAAACATGCTCTCACTTCCAAGTGGAAGTATAAATTCACCTTTAGCGTGTATGTCTTTACAGTGCTCATGTTTCCCTGAGATATTTTATACCTATTTTAAGGCAATCATGCTGTTTCTGATAAACAACTTCATGGTTCCTGATTTGCCGTTAGGGTTCTGCTTCGTGGCATCAAGTCCCAGGTCACAGCAGAGCGGAAGATGAGTCAGGTCTTATGCACATCTGATGCCATTCTGTTTCTTGGCACGTTCTTCGCTCAACCAGGAAGTGCATGCCGGCCTCCTTTCCCGCCGGAGGAACGCATGCCAACAACCACGATGGATGAAGCTCACGGGCGCCTGGGCAGCATCGTACTGATTGCAGTTTACTTGGTCAGAAAGCTTTCAAGGTCTTTTGACTTTTCTGTCTCTGTAGGACCTAGAGGGAGGCATAGACCAAGTGAGTGTGCTGGAAAGGGATACACTGTAGAGAGCCCTCATCAACCACTGGCCAGGGCCTCCTGCCTGACTCCTATCTGACAGATATTCAGGAGTTTGGAATTTAAGTAACCCTTAAACCAGATTAGTCGTCTGAAAACACATTCTCATTTGCAGAAATGATCTAGGGAACAGTTTCGGGGGGGGGGGCATTAAAAGCTGGGAATTATTAGGTGGCCACAATGGTATGGAGGTGAGACATAATGGATATGTAACTATGACATCAGGGTTAACTCTTACAATAAATGCCTTATCTTTAGTGACCACCGAGAGTCAGGACAGCTGAAAAAAGGCACCAGACACAAAGCAATCCAGGGATCCTGCTTAAAGTCTGAGGCAAACCTGCAGTTTGGGTGCAGTTTGGTACTTTGGAGTAAGCAGGTTTATGGTATATAGGTGTTCTTCCTCATGACTAGAGTCTTATCTCTTAAAATAGTATCTTGCCATGTAAAGGAATTAAATTACTTACTGACATGAAGTATTCATGTTCTTCCTATTACTCTACACCGCAACATTGTCCTGCTCTGTAATGGTTGCATCTCTACCAGGCTTCAATAAATAAGATAAAAACCTGTATCTGTATCTGCTCTTAGGATTCATCTATGCCTACGTTACTCCCCATTCATGTCTCTAAATTAAAACAAAACATTAGGGCAGATAACAAATTGCATCACACATGGGACTTTATATACTTTTAGATTTTTACACAAAACAACATCTTATTTGATGCCTGTGATTTCTAATATCAAACTACCGTACTTTTGTAATGAAACAATGACAGTTGAGAAATAGCCTAGTTTAGCTAGCTAGCTATGAGGGTAATAATAGCAAATATCTGTGAACTACACAGTTTATTTCAAATTAAAACCATCAAATATCAATTTGTTTTTCAAAGCCCTGCAACAAATATGCCCACAGCAAAACATAAGGTCCAAATAGAATATATTGGCTTGAGTATTCTTCAATTTATTTCATTTTGAGGGACATAGAAAATGGAAACTTTTAAAAACAATGTAATAGCTAATTCACTTCCTGTGATGTTTATAATGCTTTCTGTTGACAAAACGGTTTGGGTATTACAATCACCTCATTTTATAGGCAGTTTGAATTCATGCACTTGGAACAAAGGCTAATACTGAATTAGCCCAAATTGAGCAAAATCAATTGCAAGTTAGTCAAAGCAATAATACAAATCCTGAATCCTTTAACAATGAGGCGAAAGCATGTTGCCCGCCTAGAGAAGTCGGGCCTTTGACAAAGCACCATGACAATGCATATTTGGCAAGAGTCCATCTACCCCCATCGCTCATTAACTGGAAACTGGAAGACCACCAGTGAAGGGATAAGCAGGCTGACGAACTGCCCGCTTCACAGGCAGTGCATCCGCAGAATCACCCCTTACTTCAGTGATTACTCAAAGCACAGCTGGTTCCATCTGTGGAGCAACAAAAATCCCCACCGCCAGAATCCAACATTGATAGGCGCGAGGCCTTCTCTTCATAAATCATATTTTTAATTACAGACTGCCTAAAGACAAGATGAATGGGAACGCAACATAGTTATTTCAACATCTACTTACTTTAATGACTGATTCATAATTCCCGTTATGTACCTATGGTTAATACGCTCTTCAAATAATATACACAATACTGTATGATATATCTTAATTAATAACAGCAGTCGTCTGACTCTGCCCCAATGCAGAGGCAGTACACAATAAGCTTTGCCCTGTAAATCAATGACCCAATTTTGAGTTAAAACTGGTCAAACAACACTGCAAACAATCAGGTCTGCACAGAGAATACGAATGTGTACGTATGGGAGGTCCTATGAACTTGGGCAAACAGGACGATTGCAAGGTGATTTTTAGAACAGTCAGCCTGCAGGAATTTGCAGTATTTTTGATCCTCTTCTACATGACCAATGTCTTCTTGGCAATGTCATTCTTTAAAATTACAAACATGCCTTTTACCTGAATTGTATTTCAGACAGCTTGAGATGCAGGCCTACACCTTTTGTATATTTTAGGTTGTGGTAAATCCCCCTTTGCTAACCTACAAAAATTAATCTATATCTGGACTAACAATTTGCTGACTTTCAAAGAACATCAAACAATGTGCTGGACTTGTGGATGAAATGAGCATCTATTCACAGGTTAAGGTCTAAGCTTCTGTAATTCTACTCAATTCTTGCTTTGCCTACAACAGAAAACATTTCATTCCACAGTACTCTTGAGCAAAAAGGCATTGATCTTTGACTTAAATCAATGGTACCTGTAACATTTAAGTCTGGTGGCCATTTTTTTGATTATACCCGCATCTCATGTTTTCTGAACTCCTTGCCATGTGCAATTATGTTTAAGAACGATTAAAGAATTAAAGAACCCTGTAAATGTCTCTTCATGCATTATGCATTAAATAACCCGTATTACAAGTTCTTTAAGCCTTAACACAAAGTAAGTGGACTTCAATCTTTTCTTGTCCAGGGCCCTCCACTCAAGTCATTAGTCAATGCAGGGACCCCCATCATATGGTTGAAAGGCCTTCTAGAATGTCCCATGTATCAATAAATGAAATGGTAAAAAGTCTTTCCACACACTTCTGCGTCTCTAGCAACAGAATGTAGAATAGATAGGATAAATGACTTCCATTGTGCTGTTAGCATTATGTGCTTATAAAGATAATACAGAGCAATCAACGAAAGACGCCACTGATTCCTTTTTTATGTACTGTTCAACGAAAGAGAAGATCATTGCTGACATGTTTAAAGTCAGTGTGTCCAGTGTAAGCAGAGTCATTATCACCTGGGAAAACGTTCTTTATTTGGTGCTGGGGTCCATATTCATTTGGATCATTAGGCAGCAGGTTTGTGCATCAATGCCTGCCAAGTTCAGGAGACATTGCCCAACCGTATGTGTCATCCTAGACAGAGATCCAGTGTCAGGGCCCATTCCCACTCCACTTGTGTGGCAAAAACGTACCGAAAAAGGACCACAATGAAGGCCCTGATTGGAGTAGCTCCAAATGAATCTATAACATCTGAGGCAAGATGCTAGCTCCACCTCAGACAAGGTGCTCACATGTCTCTGTAATTGAGTTTGCATGC
The DNA here is from genome assembly GCA_016801175.1 of Esox masquinongy. NCBI lineage: Eukaryota > Metazoa > Chordata > Actinopteri > Esociformes > Esocidae > Esox > Esox masquinongy. The sequence goes on along the minus strand of JACXGI010012985.1, from coordinate 16,107 downwards.
TGCAGAGCACATTGCACATAAAAACGTATGGCCAGGTGATTAATGAAATGGAAGAAACTCTTTTTAATTAGATGATTTGAATGACATGTAATCCTTAGCGGTCCTCTGTTTGAAACATGAACACAGTGAACACACAGTGAAAAGTGAACACACCAGATATATCCAAATCTAACTTAGGTAATTATATTGTGGGCTGATTTTGGCATTTGACAAATATTCACTTTGTTAGATCAGAGTTTTTGACTGCATGCCAAAGACAGTGTCCTGCTTCAAGTCTGATTTGCCCAACAGGGGGTTTGGCCTTTCAGCGTTCTATTGCATTCCAATGACCTCTTGAACCACACTTACAGTCGCAACGGTGAAACAACACGACATCATCACATTCTGTTATAAATAACTCTGTATGCTGGTGATGGGAAGCTCAACCGTTTTCACTGATCTTTTGACTATTTTCATTCGAGTCAGTAATGCCCATAGCACTCAGAACCCTACCTGAAAACACTGAACTGAAAACTCAAAAGAATCATGATTCTTACAAGCCTCTCCACATGTCCTGCACCTGAAGGGTTTTATTGCTGTCATTTGTGTCTGAGGCATGTATAAGTGTGCTTGAAACAATGTACATTGTGATTGCTAGGCATATAGCATTTTCTTACATTTCAAATTTCAAACAAGGTTTAGCTAACCGAATTAGATTGAGAACAGCTTTTGCTTGACTGCTGCGCGGGTGATAAGCATGGATTGATTGGACTGAACTGCAGCAGCTCCACAAATAATTTCTTCTCAAGTTTATTGAGCCAAAGCTCTGTGTATGTTATCTTTTTACAAAGATGTCTATCATAACATTCACAAATCAAAAAATTACATTTATTCTTGCACCATGCATCCAATCATCTGTTGGTTGGAACACTGAGCCAAAGGACTGTGTGAAACATGCCAGTGATCCGGCTGTTATACAACTCTGCTGCCAACCATTTAAAATTCAATATTTCATTTGTTTTTGGTATTTAATTTGAAATAATCAACTAATTGCTCTCGTATCTGTTGAGCAGATGCTCAGTGTATGTTTTGGTTGCAGGTCTGTAGATGTTTTAAAAATGAAACTGTGTCTTGTCACGTATTATAAAACTGGTGGTTTGAGGCTTGAATGTTGATTGGCTTAAGCCATGGTATATGAGAACGTAAACCATGGGTATGACATCACAACACTTTTTGCTGCTCTAATTGCATTGATATTTGGTTTATAAGACCCATAATGCATCTCAGGGGTTTCAGATGTATCGACAGTATACCACAGCTAAGCGCTGTGCCAAGCCACTCCAAGATGTGTTGTGCTTAAGAACAGCTCTTAGCCATAATTACTGGTCATATATTGCACCTCCTTGAGTCCCATTGCTTAAATGTAGTGTTAGATACTAGTTGGAAATAAATACAAAAATAATTAGCTATGTTGGTAGTTAATAGCCGGTAGCTAGGTAGCTTCTGACTGTGAGGTGTTCTCCCTAACTTACACACACAGTAGTAAGAGAAATAAGGATGTTTGCACATATAAAGGAAAATATTGTAAAAATCGGAGGTTTTCGTTTGTTTACTCAGGGACCCTCAGCCATTCAACATTTTTGATCTCGTCCAGAGCCAGCACACCTGATTAGACTTGTCAACTAATCATCATGTCCTTTATTAGTGCGTCAGGTGTTTCTGTTTAGGGCTACAACAAAACTGTGCAATGTCTGGGGTTCTCAGAGGAGAGGATTGAAAGTCTTTGTTGCAAAGTTAGACAAAATGGATAACAAATTTCCAGAGAAAATTTGGAATGGTACAATTTTGTTTCTGCACAGTAGCTGCGTCGTTATACTGAGATCTTTGAATGTGTAAGGATGTCTCCGGGTGTGTTCCGTTAGCACAGATTCTCCCTTATTTTGCTCAGGAACGCGAGATGAGTTGCTTATAAACTATTGATACTTCAAAAGAGCTGTCTTTACCCTTCTTAAACATATCACTCACTATGTGAGGAATACAGATTAGCATCCTAAACACTGAAATTGTCCTTTAGTTGGTCAAACTGAAAGTAACAACCCAAAACCAGCAGACACACAGCCCTCCAGTAATTGGGTTTCACACGTCTGATTAAACACAACATTTCTTGTACGACAAATTTATTTCAAAGGGTGATAATATTATAATAATTACACTGAACAAAATTATAAACGCAACACTTTTGTTTTTGCCCCCATTCATCATGAGCTGAACTCAAAGATCTAAGACTTTCTCTATGTACACAAAAGGCAAATATTGTTCACAAATCTGTCGAAATCGGTGTTAGTGAGCACTCCTTTGCCGAGATAATCCATCCACCTCACAGGTGTGGCACATCAAGATGCTGATCAGACAGCATGAGTATTACACAGGTGTGCCATAGTCTGGCCATAATAAAAGCCCACTCGAAAATGTGCAGTTCCATCACACAGGACAATGCCACAAGTTTTGATTGAGCGTGCAATTGGCATGCTGACTGCAGGAATGTCCACCAGAGTTGTTGCCCGTGAATTGAATGTTTATTTCTCTACCATAAGCCGTCTCCAAAGGCGTTTCAGAGAATTTGGCAGTACATCCAACCGGCCTCACAACCGCAGACCACGTGTAACCACACCAGCCCAGGACCTCCACATCCAGCATCTTCACCTCCAAGATCATCTGAGACCAGCCACCCGGACAGCTGCTGCAACAATCGGTTTGCATAACCAAAGAATTTGTGCACAAACTGTCAGGAACCCTCTCAGGGAAGCTCATCTGCATGCTCGTTGTCCTCATCGGGGTCTTGACCTGACTGCAGTTCGTCGTCGTAACCGACTTGAGTGGGCAAATGCTCACATTCGATGGCATCTGGCACTTTGGAAAGGTGTTCTCTTCACGGATGAATCCCGGTTTTCACTGTACAGGGCAGATGGCAGACAGCGTGTATGGCGTCGTGTGGGTGAGCGGTTTGCTGATGTCAACGTTGTGGATCGAGTGGCCCATGGTGGCGGTGAGGTTATGGTATGGGCAGGCGTGTGTTATGGACAACGAACACAGGTGCATTTTATTGATGGCATTTTGAATGCACAGAGATACCGTGACGAGATCCTGAGGCCCATTGTTGTGCCATTCATCCACGACCATCACCTCATGTTGCAGCATGATAATGCACGGCCCCATGTTGCAAGGATATGTACACAATTTCTGGAAGCTGAAAACATCCCAGTTCTTGCATGGCCAGCATACTCACCGGACATGTCACCCATTGAGCATGTTTGGGATGCTCTGGATCGGCGTATACGACAGCGTGTTCCAGGTCTTGCCTATATCCAGCAACTTCGTACAGCCATTGAAGAGGAGTGGACCAACATTCCACAGGCCACAATCAACAACCTGATCAACTCTATGCGAAGGAGATGTGTTGCACTGCGTGAGGCAAATGGTGGTCACACCAGATATTGACTGGTTTTTGGACCACCCTGGACCCCCCCAGACCCCCCCAATACAGTGAAACTGCACATTTTCGAGTGGCCTTTTATTGTGGCCAGCCTAAGGCGCACCTGTGCAATACTCATGCTGTCTGATCAGCATCTTGATGTGCCACACCTGTGAGGTGGATGGATTATCTCGGCAAAGGAGAAGTGCTCACTAACACAGATTTAGACAGATTTGTGAACAATATTTGAGAGAAATGGGCTTTTTGTATACATAGAGAAAGTCTTAGATCTTTGAGTTCAGCTCATGATGAATGGGGGCAAAAACAAAAGTGTTGCATTTATAATTTTGTTCAGTGTATATAGTTACATGTAACAGTGCATGAGTCAAACACAGGATGACTTTGTGAAATGAATGAAGGTGCCTGTTACATTGCTCTGTTCCTTGCTGCAGTTGGTCAGTTGTTTAGATTCAGTAGCATTTAGGGGCAGCTGAGTAGCCGTGGTTAAATTATCTACACAGCGACCAAAAAGGCTGCTCGATCCAATCCCCAAGACGGCGTGCTGAAGAATATGTTGTTCTGTCCTTGAGCAAGGCAGTTAACCTTAATTGCTCTCACCTCAATGCTGTAAATAAACATGCCCTAAATCCTAGTTCTCCGTTCAAATAAAGGTAAATAAATAAAGATTCTGGATATCTGATATTCGGTAAAATTACGTGTACTGTACTGTAGATGTCTGTGCGACCATTGTTGGATTGAATCTGACTTTGTGAAATATTGTTCTTACTAATATCTTTCTTACTAAACCCAATATAACACCCCGCAACCTTCATTGTCATATTCAAGGTAACACTCCAGTTTGGGTCTCTAACTTTCATAAACCAGCCTAGAAGGTAATGCTTGTTAGTGGCAGAACAGTTAGTCGGCTTTGCAGCCTGAACTCAATAAAAATACACATTTTCTGACCTGAGCTGCAATTATGTACTTTTATGCAAAAGCAAAGTATCGCGGAGAGGCATCACTGAGATATGGGAATGAAATTTTGGTCCTTGGTTAGTGGATGCCAATTTATCACTTTTGAATTACTTAGCCTGATATCTTTGCCAAGTTGAGCAAATTAGCAAATTCTGTATACTACATATTCCTTATGTATACTTTGTCCATTGTGCCTACGTGTGCCAGAGGTGTGTGCCCGCAGGGAAAGTGATTAAAGAAAAGGCTGCATTGTTTGCTTGTTGTCAAGTATTCCCTCTAATCAAATATCAATTTAATTGGGCATTCAGTACCATCAATAAGTTAAAAGGAAAAGCCAGTGTCTCTCGCCCTTGGGGACTTTAAAGAACTATTCACTTGAGTGCATTTGTGTGTTTGTGTGCGTGTGTGTGTGTCTGTGTGTGTGAGGGCTGGCTGACTCCAAGATCTTTTGTTGTCTAACATCATCCGCATCATCCCTACCTACATACATGAACCTACACAACCTGTACCATCTGACACAACCTGTGCCATCTGACACAACCTGTACCATCTGACACAACCTTTACCATCTGACACAACCTGTGCCATCTGACACAACCTGTACCATCTGACACAACCTGTACCATCTGACACAACCTGTACCATCTGACACAACCTGTAACATCTGACACAACCTGTAACATCTGACACAACCTGGACCATCTGACACAACCTGGACCATCTGACACAACCTGTGCCACCTGACAACGATTTAGTCCTGGTAATCACTTTAAATAATTATCACAGGTATAATTTTTCATTTTGTTAATGTTATTTACACCAATCAGCAATAACATTATGACCACCTGCCTAATATTGTGTAGGTTACACTTTTGTCGCCAAAACAGCCCTGACCTGTCGAGGCGTGGACTCCACTAGTCCTCTGAAGGTGTGCTGTGGTATCTGGCACCAAGACGTTAACAGCAGATCCTTTAAGTCCTGTAAGTTGCGAGGTGGGGCCTCCACAGATCGGACTTGTTTGTCCAGCACATCCCACAGATGCTCGATTGGATTGAGATCTGGGGAATTTGGAGGCCAGTCAACAACGTGAACTCATTGTTATGTTCCTCAAACCATTCCTGAATCATTTTTGCTTTGTGGCAGGGCGCATTATCCTGCTGAAAGAAGCCAATGCCATCAGGGAATACCGTTGCCATGAAAGGGTGCACATGGTCTGCAACAATGCTCAGTTAAGTGGTACGTGTCAAAGTAACATTCATATGAATGGCAGGACCCAAGGTTTGCCAGCAGAACATTGCCCAAAGCATCACACTGCCTCCGCTGGCTTGCCTTCTAATGCTCACGAGCCCATTGTAGGTGCTTTCGGCAATAGACATGTAAATCACAAGACCAGCATGGGCACCCTGACTGGTCTGCGGCTACACAGCCCCATACGCAACAAACTGCGATGCACTGTGTGTTCTGACACCTTTCTATCAGTACCAGCATTAACTTTTTCAGCAATTTGAGCTACAGTAGCTCATCTGTTGGATCGGACCACACAGGCCAGCCTTCACTCCCCACGTGCATCAGTGAGCCTTGGCTGCTCATGACCCTGTCCCCGGTTCACTGCTTGTCATTCCTTGGACCACTTTTGATAGGTACTGACCACTGCAGACCAGGAACACCCCTCAAGGGCTGCAGTTTTGGAGATGCTCTGACCCAGTCGTCCAGCCATCACAATTTGGCCCCTGTCAAAGTTGCTCAGATCCTTACGCTTGCCCATTTTTCCTGCTTCCAACACATCAACTTTGAGGACAGAATGTTCACTTGCTGCCTAATATATCCCACCCACTGACAGGTGCCATGATAACGAGATTATCAGTGTTATTCACTTCACCTGTCAGTGGTCATAATGTTATGGTCGATCGGTGTATATTACTGTTCATAATATTCCTTGCTTTACTATTTTATATCTTCAGTTTTCGATTTATTTACTTTGATCTGCGTTTTGCCTTTAAGCATGTCGATGATAATCTACACCCATTTTTAGCAAAGCATGGGACACAGTTTATTGGATTTGTAATAAATGAATGTAGTTATGTGCTTACCATTAAAATAAATGTAAAAAAACTCATATTACCCTTGCGTGGGATGTGAAGCAGCTTAGGATGACCAGATTTCTAAAGTAAAAACAGGTTTTTTTTTAGTTTGTCTAAGCTTAAGTGTAATTGTTTCAGATTCGTGTAAGACTGGGAGTCCATGTTGTTGCTCTAGCTGGGATGTCATGCAACACAAACATTTTTTTGATTGTTCATGCTGTGGTGACAATGTATCACATGCTCATAAAATCACACCTGCGGCGATGGCGTAGGGAGAGGGAGTTGCAAAAATGTATTGCATATGTGTCCTCAGATTCATGCCGAAATGCGGGACCCTAAAATGACAGTTGTTATTTGTAACACTTTGCAGGACCTTGTGCATTTGACTCTTGCGTGAATGTGTGTATGTACACACACTGTTCATAACAGCACCCCACTGTCCTGTGGCATAATTAAGAGATCCCCCAGTGGTCTCTCAGGCTATATTGGGAATTAGCGTTACTCGGTACCCTCAAGGTTGCTCTCGAGATTGAAAAAACAAAGAACCAACACATTTAATGGGGAGCTATGCTGCGGAGGAGCAAAAACAATCTGCAGACTTCTTGATTCGGTTTTTATTCAAATAAAAATAGCTATGATTCATTTCTTTTTATTTTCTGGCCCATCCACCACCATTGGAGGATATTGTTAATCAGCGTCCATTTGCAACAACCAGTATAGAACAAAAAAATACAAATGTAGTTCTATTTCAAGGTACTTGTTTTGTATACTGATAAATGTTGCATAAATATCTACCCTTGTCTTAGGTAGTCTCAGCCCATCCCAACAATCTCCATTGCTCACCGTCTTGTGATTTTGCCAAATATCATCTATACTTTGATGTTTTACATGAAATATTAAAACTTTTGCTAAATGTATTAATGTATTGTTAATAGACTTATGTACTATTTTTGCAAACCCTCCACCAGCTCTGTTGAGCTCATTGTAGATGATTTTTCAGCGAATCCCAAACCATGAACCCGAAACAGGCTATGTAGGGACAATACCAGAACAGATTTTGTCTTGATTATGTTTCTTCTCAGCAGAAAATTACACGTATGGAAATATTTGATGTCACTGTGATGCTACAGCAGTTAGTCTGCTTGCCTGAATGGAGCGCATGCAGGACTGAGATACACGTGGTGTAGTTGTGTGGCCAAGTGCTGGTCTGAATGGCAGTGATGCCTTCCTTTGAGAACGACACAGTGGTGTTCTGAACGGTTTCCTCGAACCTCATCGTCTTGTAAAGATCCTGTACCAGTGGGACGCGAGGTCCTCACACTGCTGCCTATTTGAAATGACCTTTGAACTCTCCATAGATAATAGCGAGTTGAAAAGGAATAGGGAGGGCTCTATCATCTACGTTTGTAGGACATTCAATTTTATTGTTGTGGCTAAGGTGACACAGGTTTTCTTTGTCTGTCTCTGCAATTGTCAGGCCCCCCGTTTCTTTACATGGGCCAGGATCTTGGTATTCAAGGAACAAGCACATGTAGAAAGGCACACTCAAATACACGCAAAAGCAGACACACACACACACACACACACACACACACACACACACACACACACACACACACACACACACACACACACACACA
>JACXGI010012984.1:0-21689 GCA_016801175.1 Esox masquinongy | reverse complement strand
GCTGCGTTTAGCACTTATGCTGTACACAACTGGAATAAACTACCAGAAGATCTTAGACGTGCCCCAAACGTATCCATTTTTAAATCCAGGTTAAAAACACTACTCTTTTCACGTGCCTACGACTGAGCACTTAAACTTAACCACACTGTTTAGCCTTATAGCTTCCTATGTTTTTATCCCATTTTTAATCTTTTTTTAAATCTTTATATGTTTTCTTATTGTATTTTTTATTATGATGATGTTTTCATTTGTTTTGATGTTTTCATTTGAAGTATTTGTTTTTATGTTGTTGTATTTTTAGATATTTTTTATTTTTATTTTTCTTTGTAAAGCACATTGAATTTCTTCGATGTATGAATTGTGCTATATAAATAAACTTGCTTGCTTGCTTGCTAGTATCTTAATCTTTTTCTAAGGCAAACATTTCAAACAATTTCAAAGAAATTACACCATACAAAGACGCCATATGAAGGTCATATGGACTCTATAGAGCTTAGAAAAACACACCTCTAATGGTCTTATCCAAGCAGCTTCTTTTCAAAAAGCTTCATCACGGTTTTAACTAGCTAGATAGCACATATACGCTAGCTAGCCAACAAACAATAAAATTGTCAAATATTGCATTTGCATTTATTGTCAAAATCTTAAGAGGAATGTTATGGGCTGTGATATTATTTGCCTTAGGGAATCTTAACCTTTGATCAATCCCCAGACATATATCCATATCACTCGGGTTCTTCCCTAAATTGTATTTTATATGTAAGTATTTTGCATTAAGAGGAATGCTAGGTAGTGGTGATCAGTTCCTCCTCTCCTTCCTCTCTGGCATAGATGCTTGGGAACTCCCGATAGGCTTAGTTATTTGCTGCAGAAAGCTTCAAAAAGAGTCATAGTTTATTAAGCGGCTTTGGTAATCAGCCGAGTACTAATCTTAAAACCATTTCACAGTGTCCCTTTTCCTTGTCTTGCTATGGTTTACCCAGGCATTGAGCATGCAATGTGTTTTTGTGCATTTGAGTTTCAGCATGTTTGGATGCCCATGTAGCCTGTGGGATTGGTCATGTTGTTGTGCCAGCTGGGAGGGGTTACAGATGGTGAACGTTACATAATTGAAGACATTTAAGAGTAATTGAAGATGCTGTGGGCCAGAGAGTGTGTATGAGAGCTGGGTGTGTTTAGCTGTAAAGCTACTCTTTAGTGGTCTGTTGTTGTTTTATTTGGTTGATTGTTGGTTTTTGTGTCACTGTTTTCCTCTAAAAAGACAAATGGTTTGGAGGATCGTTTAAGATTGTCAATTGGATCTGTTCAAATCCCTATAAGTTGTTGTAGGAACAATGTACAATGATGTTTCAACTTCTTTTTATTGCTTCCTTAAAGAAAACAATCATCCCCAGAAGGATCTTCAAAAGGTTTTTTGAGGAACCATTTGAAAGGAGTTCTTTGAATAACCCTTTGGATGTGTTCTTCAGTACATTTTTAGGGGTTTCCCCACAGTTTTAGTTTGAAGATCCCCTAAAAGATCCTCCAGGAGGTTTTTCTTTTTAGTCTAGTTTTAATGTATTGAAATATAAAAGGCTCAGTTAGGATGGTTTGTGCTACATTTTGCTCTTTCTGTTCCCTCTATCTCTCCCCTCCCTCTGCTCTCTTCCTCATCCAGAAGGTTCTCTGGGTCATCGTTTTGATGACCAACACACCCTGAGAGTATTTACTCATTCCTGACCTCTCCTCTCTTCAGGACACTAACACACACACACATACACACACACACACACATACACACACACACACACACACACACACACACACACACACACACAGCCTCCATGGCGTATCTCCAAATCATAGTTTTTTATGTATACTTCTCACAAAATGTCACCTCACATCTTATTCTACAGTAAATGTTTCTTCCACATTGATTTCTAAGAGATGAGCCCAATTGGTGTCTTACCTCCTCCTGTCTGTCTTTCTGTTGCTCTCTTAAAAAAATGCATCTATTCTTGCTCTCTTGAATTTGTTTCTCTTTTTTCCCCATATGCTTTCAGATCAACTGCGTCACCTTTCCCATTCCGAATGTGACACCAGATCAGGCAGAGCAGCAGCTACTGAAACCCAATGAGTGGAGCTACTGTGACTACTTTTGGGTAAGACAGAAAGTCTCCAGGGGTCTTCAAACTGGGGTCTGTGAACCCCTGGGTGGTCAGCAAAGTAATTTGAAGAAAAACAAAATAATTTAGTGTATTTTGTTCATTAACTCAGTATTGGGTTTTAATATTAACTAAATTACATATGTTTGTTATCTTGATCAATCTTCTTGTGTTTCCTATCCACAACCAATGATAATAATATTTTTCCTATCAATATGCAAATAGCCTGTGCACTTGCCTGTCTCACTCGGTACACCAGTGGTATTCAGAGTCTTTTTTACTCTCAAGGCACATGCTCTGGGGCCTCAAACTCCAGGGTGCTCAAACCAAGTTATTATTTATTAAATTTCCAGCCACTAGTGAGGAGGCACCCTAGTAAAATATTCTTAGAGGCCCAGAATGCTAGAAACATCCCTGTCCAGACAGCATATAAAATATGAAGAACTACACAAAATTTAAAATTGCTTAATTAACTTCTTTCTGCCTCGTGACATATTGTGTAGAAAAGCAGGATTACAAGTGGTAATGGTCATTGCACAGCTCATGCGGCTCTCAGGAATCACTGCTCTTAACCACTACTCTGTTCATAGACAGATCAAAGATCAACTGTGTCATTTGTTTACATGAATATCAGCTTGGTTACACTTAAATAGCCTAGACATTGTCTGGGATATGAATTCCAATTCAAACATGACTGAGACAAAAGCCTCTTTTTATTGATCGTTGTATTTGCTGAAATGAGACTGGTGTAGTGTAGTTGAAATGAGTCTGGTGTAATGTAGTTGAAATGTGTCTGGTGTAGTGTAGTTGAAATGAGTCTGGTGTGGTGTAGTTGAATGGAGTCTGGTTTAGTGTAGTTGAAATGAGTGTGGTGTGGTGTGGTGTGGTGTAGTTGAAATGAGTCTGGTGTAGTGTAGTTGAAATGAGTCCGGTGTACTGTAGTTGAAATGTGTCTGGTGTAGTGTAGTTGAATGGAGTCTGGTGTAATGTAGTTGAATTAGTCAAGATATTAATTAGCTGGCTAACCCATAGAGATGAATTTACCAAACACCCAGATGATGGATTCTGCCTTGTGGAGGCTGCGATGATGTCCAGTTAGCCAGTCATTTGCATGTCTGTATTTCCTGTGACATACTGCTATGCTAAACTCAAGCCCATTGTGTGAAATTTTGTCTTGTTTGTTTGATGTGGTCTCAGCACATCAATCCCTGTTGAATCCACATCCTGTCAGACACGGTGGGAAGTGCTGCAGGCAAGTGACTCTTAGTGTGTGTGGAGAGTGATCAGGGCTGACCTTCAATGGTTCAGTGATCCACACACACTGACTGGCTTCCACCAACACTCACCACAAATAAAACCTGTATTTATTTTATTTTTTATACATACAGGGCCAAGGCATTAATTTCACATAAATAACACATAATGGCATGAACAAATTCAACCATGCCCCGCATGATGATAGAGTCATATGAATTAACTGTGATTTAACTGGATAAGACTACTGAGAACCAATTCACCTTTTCGAGAAGGCCAAATGCATTCAGTTGACAAGACAGATCACAGAAAAATAAATAAATGAAAATACTGAAAAAATTAAAAACTAATAAAAATTAAATACTAATAATAAACAACCCAACTACACAAATACATTCTATACATAAACAGAAAATAGACAAAAATGAATGGGGGGGGTACGCAGTGATTAGACATGCCCCCTCATTATTTATACAAAACGCACCCTCAGTCATGCCATTCTGGCGCCGGCCCTGAAAGTCTTTAGGGGCATTAAGGAGTAGATGAAAAACATTAAGAAAATCTCACTGCAGACCTGCTTCTCTCCATTACATGAAGAGTGTGACTGTATTGATCTAAGCGCGGGCGCGTGTGTGTGTTGTCTCTTCCACCCCCTCAGACCGACAAGAAGGACCCCCAGGGGACTACCTCTGTGGCCGGATTTGAGGTGCTGTTGCAGAAACAGCTGAAGGGCAAACAGATGCAGAAAGAGATGGCTGAGTTCATCCGGGAGAGGTAAAGCAACAGCTCAGCTTCCTGGGGTTCAGAAGCATTTCTGGTTTTGCGTGGATGTGTTTTGTGTCATGTGAGCTGAGAAATGCTATTGGTTATGCTCGTGTAATCTTTTTTTGATCATATTTTCATTTTTGACTGTGCTTTTTGTGTTTTATCCAGATAAAACAGGGCTGTCTTGACATTATAATTTTGTTATCATAAGGCATTAATTATTTTTTTACCCTCATGCACACACATTTTTGATAAATGTCTTGTGGGTGCAAAGCAGTGAGTTACATTTTGTCATGTGTATGTCTATATGATGCCTGAAAATAGCAAGAGGCCCCACTTCAAGCCCACAACAAAAGTCTCCATTGACTCTGTAGTCTTGAGAATTAAGTGGACGTTTCCTCCTGACTGTTTGAGACAGTTCATATAAAGGCCCCTGTTCACCAAATCCTAATTCAGGGCTGACCTTCAATGGTTCATTGGCTTGCTGAGTTTTGATAAGGTGCCAGCTGACCTTAGCGATGTGTGATTTTGGATTCAGGCTTAACTTAGGTCTTTAGAATGACCTTTGTCACTTCTTTAGAGGGCAGATTTACTTACAGGGGATTTTGGTTATTGGCAATTTGGTATTTTGGTTTTTGAATGTTGCACTGATGACACAAATATGACTGGCTGCGGGCCTCCAATGACCAGAATTAATTCCATGGTTGTTCCATAGCGACCATGGCCAGGTGTAAACCCATCAGTCAAACGTAGTTTATAAAGCCTGATTTACTTTAGCAGTTGTCACCAAGTGCTTATACTGACACCCGGCCTAAAACTCCATAGGCAAGCAACAACAAGAAACTGATGCACAGTAGTTAGGAAAATCTTGGAACCTAGAGACCTCATCTTGGTTAGCAAGAACCTAGGAAAAAACCTAGAGAGGGCCAGTCCTCTTTTGGCTGTGCCAGGTGAAGATTATACAGTACATTACCTTTTCGTTCAGACAAACAGCAGGTCAATAAATACAGGTGGGCCGTGTCTCAGGTCTTTACACAGAATTCAGGTCAGCAGGACAACCAGGTGGACAAGGACAGAGGTGGCCTTTCCCTTCAGATTGAGTCCCTGAACTTAGGGAAGGGTTGCACTCTAGAGACTCCTTGTGGCGGATCTGCAGCTAGCAATATGCTAAAATGTCCTGGTTGGGCAAACAGTGTAACAAGATGTAACACGGCTTGATGGGATTTCTTTCTGATGATGTGTGTCTTGATCTTAGATTCTCCCCAGCCTGATGGGTGTTGTTGGGATTGAACAAGGCTATAGCCCACGGTTGTCTTAGCATAGCATAAAGGCCACATTATTGTATGTATTTGGGTGCCAGTGATATTGGAGGAAAGTGTCTCCACTCCCCAGTGCTCTTCTGAAGCTTTGTTAGTGAAATATAAAAACCTCCCCTTCTAACAAGACGGTTTCTGTCAGCCATCAGCAAACTCTGTGTCCCCTGATAAGTCAAGATGGAATTTTCCAAAAATGACAGAATCATACCCAGAACCTCTGCACTGCATTCTTTACCAGCAGGGCTATACGGTCTTGTTGATTGTTACAATAATATACGAGTCCCATACTATACTTCAGGGCCCATGGCCATCTTTGTCTGTTGCAGGATAAAGATTGAAGAAGAATATGCTAAGAACCTTTCTAAACTCTCGCAGAGCCCCTTGGCTGCTCAGGAGGAGGGGTGAGTGAGTTAATCCAATAGTTTTCTATTCTTTTTGTATTCCTTTTACATCACATACCTGCATGCTTATGGATTCTTTCATCAATTCTCTCCAGGTTTATTGATGTCTCTCTTGTTTGATCCTATTCCAGAACCCTTGGGGAGGCTTGGGCCCAGCTTAAGAGGAGTTGTCATGATGAGGCTGAAGTCCACCTCAAGTTCTCAAACAAAGTAGCCTACTTTCTTTTTTAAACATATGATAGATTAAATGTAAACGGATCAAAATAATAAACATTGGAACTCATGGACTAGAACAACCTCCATGTTAAACTCTTCCATACTACACACTATTTTCAATCAACACTACAATATCATATATTTCCTATGACCTATAGAGCCCTTAGAGGAAGTTTAGTTGGCTGCGTGTTTGTGTTCATGTGCCTTTGACCAACCCAAGATCTTTTTGACAAATGTCCCGGTGGGTTTGTTGACCTCAACTAGGTCTGACATGGGCAAAGACTATAAAAAGGAAGTTCCGACATACCAGTGATGCAGTTCCAACTGATCCAGTAGCTCTATACAGAGTGCAAAGCAAGCCTCAAACAAGGCAGCCTTAGAGCTTTTACACAGCCTCCATTGTCGAACTAATTAGGTGTCTTCTGATGAGCGGCCGTCCGTGGACATGCAGCCTGTCATGATTCTCCTCCCCTCTGAGCTCAGAGACGTCTGATGATGGGATTGGGTTAGTAATGTGTGGTCAACCGGAAGAGTGGGAAATCCTCATCAGGGTTCAAGTGCTCTATTCTTTTTCTATTAGCTATGCTATATGAAGCTGGGTCACGTATATACTTTGTAGGTCTCCTATTAGGACTCAAACTGATCTGTGTTTTTAGCTAGTAGTGAATGTATTAAGTAGATATGCAGAAAACTCAGTAGCGACAGTGCTGTTACACATTGTTCCTTAGTAATCACAACTGTAATATCTGCACCTGTTCAGCTCCAGTGTGAGGTGGAGAAGCCCCTGCTGACATTTAGAGACAACTTCAAGAAGGAGTTGAAGAAGTATGACCACCATATCATAGACCTCAGGAAGCAGCTGGCCAGCCGATACGCAGGCGTAGAAAAGGTATGGGCCACTAAAAAGCACAGTGTCCTGTAATCCTTTTCTTACAATTCAGGTTTTCCTGGGTTTTAAATGATAGAAAATGTCAGAAGAAGTGGGTTAGTAAGGATCTTACCATTCTATATCATTGTTTCGTTTTTTACTCTTGAACACACCTTTTTTTTATTATTGTCTTCCGTTCTCCCCATTGTAATCACATAGATTAGATCAATCAATAACTTGGCTTTAAACAATCATACCATGCCCAGGAGATTTTGTTGGTTTTTGGATGGGGCCAAGGGCTGTGCTTGCATTTTCAAGTATAAGTACCATGACCTTGGAGAATTGCCTCAACAGACGAGATGAAGGAAGATTCTATGATGTGAAATAAGCATGGATTAAGGGATAAAGACGGGATTTGAGTGGGAAAAGAGGTAGCCAACATGAAAGGAGTTTAATGACTATGGTAATAGCTGTAGGTGAAGTAGTATTTGCATGAATTGAATCATTGTTTCTGTTTCTGCGCTTCCGCTTGGGCCGCTGTAGGCCCGTAAAGCACTCGCAGACCGGCAGAAAGATCTGGAGGTGAAGACCCAGCAGCTAGACATCAAGCACATGAACAAACATGAGGAGGACATCAAGAAGGCCCGTCGGAAATCTACACAAGCAGGTCAGAGAACCTCCACTCGGGTTAAATACAGCACTTCAGACAATAATATACAGCTGCCCATTTCCAGGAATTCAGGACTTCCACAATTCCAGGAAATACCAGCACAATGTTATAGATTATGCAGAATCTAAATCATTCTCAGGCTTGATTTTCATTAACCTGCAACCCTGCAAATTTGGGACAATTTACCTACCTCTTATAAAATCTTTGTCTCCATCCACAACTGAGTTTCTTGATAAATCAGTTGAGTATCTTTGACCAACCACTTATATGTTATGTAAGCAACCATTGAGGCCGCTCTTGTGTCGCACGCCAATTGCCTTCGGTTGTGATGTTTTTCTGCCATTATGTAAAGTTGCACTGTAAAATAAATATTACTAAAATGGATTCAGCATACAATTGTATGGCAACCAGCTCCTATGGGATTGTAAGTTTGCTCAACATGTTGCGAGAAATTATTACAAAAGAGAGGCAGTATTACTACTATATTAATTCAATTATCTTTTTTATGATGGGATGGTTATTTTACACTATTTTTCTCTTCTTGAAATCCAATATGTCCAGGGCCCAGCTAACTTTGAACAGTTGATGTCGACATGCGTGTCTTCCAAGGCACCTTCTAATTCTAATGCCCTTCTAGTTCATATTACACTACTCACTCAACCAATGAGTTCATACCAGAATTCCTATACGACGGTAGGAATGCACACTTTGGTTCTCAATTGAACTTACAGGCGCCCAAACAACCAAAAGTATATAGACACTGGCGAAACCACCGGGGTGGCAAGGGGTGGCAGCTGCCACCCTACAAAAATGGCATGCCACTCCACTCACCAGCCCAGTTGTCAGGAGTGTCTGCTATAATGTATTCTTAATTTTATTGAACAGTCATTAATCTCTATAATCTCTATGGTAACCCATTCCAATATCTTTGAGTCCCCCCTTCCCCGTAAAATGGTTGAGTCCGCCTGCACCTGTCACAGTGCTGCTCCCCCTCCCTTCCTGTGAAAACACCGGGCGGGCGTCTGTCCATGTCAGGATACTCTTAGCAACTGAGCAGTCAGGATCTCACTAGACTAGCCTAGCAGTAATGACAGAAGGTACTGCTGCACATTTTTACTAAATATACGATACAAAATGTAATTTAGTAAATTAATCTTGCATTAGCAGCAGCCATTTATTATAGTTTAGATATGTCTGATATCGTCTAGCTAATGTAATGCAATCGTCACTATTATTGGTGAAGTTCGCTAACTAGTTGTAAAATGTCAAAACGATGCCTTTTCTTGTCTAAGAATGTTAACATGTTTACAGATTTATCCTTAAAAATTTATGTAGTTTCAGCCTGTGTTAAGCAATGGACATAGTGGTCCTAGCCTCAACAATGGTGAGTGACGTCACTTGGAATCTGTTTTCCTTATATGGAAGACTTTATATATAGAATGTTAGCTTTAAATTTTGCCGATTTGTTAAACAATTGTACCTTTTGTATAGTTCAAAAGTTGGAACAGTCAAGGGCGATAACGTGTGTTGCGAAGCAGAAGGCCGCGGGTTCGCGCCCAGTGTGCGTCCCACCAAGGGAGCGGACCGACAGCGGAGGAAGCATAACTGTTAAACAGCACCACGCTGACAACGAGCTATACAGAAGGTACCCTTTCGTAATAGCTTAAAAATTTTGGAAGGAAGTCATAAAGGCGTTCACGTGAGTTACAATGCAGTGGACCGCGAGTTCGAGTCTAATGTAGCACTGGCGAAACCACCGGGGTGGCAAGGGATGTCAGCTAAAAGAAAATTCTTGCAACCCCAGTTGTCAGGATTGTCTGCTGTAATATATTCATTTTAAATTTAATTGAATAGTATTATATTTTTTTCTACATTTGTTGTTAATCTCTATGGTAACCCGTTTTAATATATTTGAGTCCCCCGTTCCCCCGGTAAAATGGTTGAGTCCCGGAGTCTGTCTGTGTCTGTCACCGTGCTGCTCCCCCTCCCTTCCTTTGAAAACACCGGGCATCGGTCCGTGATACTCTATGCAACTGAGCAGTCAGGATCACACTAGACTAGCCTAGCAGTAATGACAGAAGGTACTGCTGCACATGTTTACTAAATATACAATACAAAATGTATCTTATAATCTTGCATTAGCTGCAGCCATTTATTGTAGTTTAGATATGTCTGATATCGTCTACTAGCTAATGTAATGCAATAGTCAATATTATTGGTAAAGTTTGCGAGTTAGCAAATTTGCAGATGAAGCAGCTTGCCATCGTTGCCATGTAATGCTTGTCCTGATAGCTAGCAAAGTGCAACAATGTTATAGATAATTAAATGGATAATTAAATGGTTAATTTCAACTATGGAGAAAGTTATGGTTTATCTACAATAATTCTAAATTAGACAACTCTGGACATCTATATAATATCAACAAACTGTGATGGATGGTCATATGTCATTAACACAGTTGTAATTAAAATGTTGTTAGCATCTTAAATTACTACTCTATAACCTCAGTAGCCTATATTTAGTGTTGGTGTATTATTTCAAGCAATATAAGGCATTCATTTTCAGGATGAATTGATATATGCTTCTGCACTTAGCACAATAATATAAACAATGTGTCCAAGTAAAATACTGCATCTTTTCCCTCAATCTGTACGTTGCATATAGACAACTCCCAACACTCAGAGACTTTGCACACTCGAGAGACAAGACATTACACTGTCCATTTTCAGTAGCTGGATATGTATAAATAAAGTGGACATAACCAACAATAGAATGATATGCCACCTTTGAATTTCAACTTGCCACCATTCTGCCACCTCAAGTAAAATCTTCTAGAAACGCCACTGTCTGTAGAGTGTGCCTAAGCAAGGCAACCATATACAATCACCCCCCACCCCAATTCAGAGAGGGCTGGCAGATCGCACGCCTTATGAGACTCTGGCTTTGCAATGGCATGGCTAACTGGAAGGCAGTAACATCAATGCTTCATGGGCCCTAGGACTGATCTTTTAGTACTAGTAATGTAGGGTATCCAGTAAATGTAAGTCAATGCGGGAATTGTGTTGTCCAGACGTGCCAGTCTGGACAACACAATTGAACCACAAGTTTGGTCCTGTTGTTGACTGGGCTGCAGGGTGTGTGGACAGTGGAGATTGGTTTCCAGACTCAGTTGTCTGAGATGTACGTTTTTCCAAGCAGGAGTCAGAGGTGCTGTGGTGGGCCAATGCTGCAGTTAGATAGAGTGTGGGGGTCATTCAACCAGACAAGTAAATTCAGACAGGAGGATGAAACCAGTAATGCCCGCTGCCATGGTCAGTCCTTGCAAGAATGACAGCAAGATTATAATGATGCTATGCAATTAGCTTAGTCCGTCTATTGAGAAATGTTTCCTAATCTACAATGACAAACATCTGTTATTCATAGAGTACTGTCCAGTATTTTGTATTGTTTTGAGGCTCTTAGGACATTGCATTGTTCTTTTGCATTTAGACTTGAATGTGTAATGGTGGTTGGAATGTTTATAGTGTATTTGCTTTATTAAGATAACGTTATGGTTGACTATCCAGTAGCTTAGTCTGGTGCCCCCATTTCTCTATCTCTGACAGTATGATGGCACAAATAGTGCTTGTGCCAAGTTTGTAATCAGTTATTGTTTTACATATATCTGCTATGCACACACTTTAAAAGAAAAAGACAACCACAGAATTAGTCTCAGTTTAGAATCAGGTCATCATTTCCAGAGGCAAATGTAATCCAGCCCAGGCCTCATTTCCATATATTATCCCTACCAACACTCAAGTGGCAATGCATATGTCTGTCTGGGTGCCTGGCAAACAGCTTGGATGTCAGCCCACCACCTCAAATACAATGTGGACAAGACAGTTGACCTCTGGGGGAAGGCCTTTCCACTCCAAGACCTCTCTTGTGGTTGACAGCTCCACAATGTCCCCCTCCCTGAATGCAAAGGACCTTGGTATGACCCCAGTCGTTCTCCACGAACATCAAAGCGGTGACTAGCTCTTGCAGGTTCATGTTGAACAACATTCATAGAGTATGACCTTACCTCACACAGTAAGTTTTTATTTATTTTTTTGTTTAAACTTATTTAAACAAGTAAATTGACGGAGAGCTCATTATCAATTACAACAAGATGAGAAGCAATCACGGTCGATTGCCTTACTCTGGCACAGAAAGGCTGTAATACTGGGCTCAACTCTAAAATAGACCTTGGTCACAGCTCGATATCACTGTATAAATAAAGGTTCAATCAAATATTAAATAAAATAAGAATGTATAGAACCGAGTCATGCAGAATTAGTGTCGGATGTTGGCCTATGGGTAACATTGCGTTTATAGCAAAAAAATCCATTGTTACCAAGTGCCCTCTGCTGGAAACAGAAGGATTGAGTTCATGCAGACCGCAGACCGGTTTCGCGGACCCTGATTAAGCCAAAAGAATTCAAGCTCGGTGGATATGTAGCCTTGTAAAGTTTTTTTTTTTTATGCGGTTAACCAAATTCCCCTGATCGCCACAACCACGCAGGTATAACAGCAGCCGAATGTCAATTTGTGGTTTAGTTTCAGCTCCTCCCCCACCAATCGCACTGTTCTGAATGACCACTCTGTCTGCACTCAACAGGTGATGACCTCATGCACAACGTGGATCTGTACAACCGGGCTCAGTCCAAGTGGTTTGAGGAGATGGTGACCACAAGCCTGGTAACACGGCTCAACCAAATCTTCACAGTAAAAAAAACTGTCCAAATTATCTGTGCGCTGTAACTAGGCTCCTCTGTTTTTCAGGAGCTGGAGAGACTTGAGGTGGAGAGAGTGGAGATGATACGACAGAATCTGCGTCAGTACACAACGCTGCGACATGAAACGGACATGTTCAACCAAAGTGTGAGTCACGTGTCCGTTTCACTTACGGTCCACATGGCTGTTCCCCGGAGTCAGCGAGCCAAGCTGTCATTCATCATAAGCCTAGTTAGTTTAGGAACTTAAATTTTTTTATTAAAGGCTTGAATTTAAAAAGAACTAGGTTGGGTTGGGCCAGCTGTGGAATACACTAAGACCATAGTCCTGAATGGTGTGTGCTGGCAGATCACTTCAGTGAATAGTTTTTGATCATGTGTCTCGCAACTGAAAGGCGTCGGACAGAGTTATGCGCTTAGATCAGCGTTGTGCTCAGATGTTTTGGCGAGCATGTTTGTTGTGACAATTCTAACCAACTGTTAAATGGACTCCATCGCCTCCAAACTTGATCACTGTCCCACTTGCGCCCCATTCACCACTGATGATTACATCTTGTTAAACAAAGTATGTGAATGTCAATAATAATCAGCTCAGTACAGTGTTTTTAAATAATCAATACAGTAGTATTTGGCCCGTATTCTTCATGGACAATGACAACGTCAAACTTTTCTAAACACTCATTGGATGCATTTGCATGTTGTTTGTTTAGGGTTTTGTGTGTTGTTTTGTTTTGCCCACTAGTATTAGTCAATAGTTTCAGAACACCACATATATTCTGATTATGCCATAATTAGGAACAAACATGAATCATGGATAATAATGAGTAAGTAAAAGAAATGCTAGTCTCTCACCATTACAAATAAAGAAGATTAGCATTTTTTGTGTGGGTGTGATATTCCTGCCTTTATATACCTAATCACTCATTACAAAAAATATTTCTTTAATGTCCATCACCAGGATGAATCCACATAAACCTATACATTTTGTTACAGTAAAGGTGGTTCCAAAATGCCGGAGATTAAGTTCACCATTCAAATTTATTTGTGAAAAACATTAAATACGATTTAAAGAAAACTGCTATTGCATGCAATTACTTTCAGTAGAGTTACAAGTTTGATGTCAGTAAATGCAAGGAATGCAGGACCAAATACTATTTTTTTTTATTTTAGTTAAATTATTTACAAGAACAGAATACCAAACTTGTTTCATATTTATATATATATATTTTTTTATATTTGTTTAAGAAAGGAGAAGGAGCAGAAAATATATGCAAAGAGGCAAGAGTGTTAGCTTTGACCATCCTCCAGTCCCACAAATACTAAACCTTTGATTACTTGAATACACTATATTGGGCTTCAAGTTACACACAACTGCTCCAGAATATGTTTAATTTCCTGGTTCCTTATCAAAAATACTGGTGAGAAAAACAAAAAAGACAAATAAGACAATAAGTGATTAAACAAAATATGCAACAATAACAACATTAATAATCCTCATCAAAATGATAATAACAGCAACACCACAGAGTATCAGTATGAGAGTATGTCATACATACAGTACGTGTATACAACGACCCACTATGAAAATATGTGTTTCTGTATAGGTGATTCTGTGAAAATAGGTGAGAGCGTATTTGTGCCCAGTGTTCAGAGAGAACAGGGCACTGTCCTTAAGTTTGATAGTACCCTGTTCTTTGGTACTGTCCCTAAGTGTGATAGTACCCTGTTCTTTGGTACTGTCCCTAAGTGTGATAGTACCCTGTTCTTTGGTACTGTCCCTAAGTGTGATAGTACCCTGTTCTTTGGTACTGTCCCTAAGTGTGATAGTACCCTGTTCTTTGGTACTGTCCCTAAGTGTGATAGTACCCTGTTCTTTGGTACTGTCCCTGTCTAACCAACGACAGGCAGTGTAGAAAATGGTCCTTGATAAAACTGTGCAGGGCATTTCTCATAACAGGCCGTGGCGCAGCTGATCTGGCTGCATGTGGTGGTGCAGCAATAGGATTTCAGAAGGACCCATGGTGCCATGCCAAATTTCCTTAGTTGCCTTGGGGATTAGAGTTGCTGTTCCGCCCTCATTTCTGGTCAAATATGTGCAGAAACACTGACAATGCCAGTGTTTACAAACCTCCTCAGCTCCCTCTGTGTCCATATCTATGAGTTGTGTCCATGTCCATTTTTTGAGTGTGCTTTTCCAGTTGTCGTTGCCGTTTGAAAAACAGTCGCCCCCCTACAACGGATTAAGTCAAACGCTGGGGCGCTTCAGTGTCGCCTCCATGTGTTAGTAGGGTCCACGTGAGCCTGTGTGTCTCTGTTGGCAGACCGTGGAACCAGTGGATCAGCTGCTCCAGAGCGTGGACCCAGCCAGGGACCGGGAGCTGTGGGTGCGGGAACACAAGACCGGGGAGCTGCGCCCAGTGGACATGGACATATAGACAACAACGCCATTGTTCCTCAAGCGGCCATTTCACTCTCAGTGGCAACACCTTCGCCCCCATACTGTCAGGCCTCTCATGGGACATTCCAACTACAGCTACAGGTGAAGGTGCAATGTGTGTTCAGGATAAAGGGAGGTCTGTACATTCTGCTTAGGATGATATGAAGATAGCACCGTGTTATCACAATGATAACTGAGGAATTGCCGAACCCAAATGCAGTGCTTTTGAATCTATATGGAACCTATAAGAGATGAATCAGTAGTCCGAATACCAGCATGTTACAGTAATACAATGTTTTTCTCTGTATGATTAATGCCACTAAACAAGATTAAGCAAGTATGTTGTTGTTTTCAGTATCTGTCGAAGTTGACAATATTAAGAAGAATATAGAGTTTTTCTGTATTTAAGGAATTGATTGGATGAATTGCAAAACCTCAGATGTTGGTATCTAAACTGAACAACAAAGCTTTAACATTTCACTTGATTTTAGATTTTAGAATTTGAAACATTATCATATAAATATGATATTTTAATCTTTATGCCAATTCATTTTACCTGTCCAGATATGCATGTTTTGGGGAAATATCTCCCATTTACTGTATGGTTAAGTGCACACTTGTGAAATATGATGGATGTCTTGGCACTGTAAACAATTTATATGGGGTTGTATTCATAGAAAGTATATATCCTAAGTTACTGGGCTCAAGAGTAAGTGATTTAACTCGATACGTTTTGTCACCTCCCCTTCTGAAATTTGGAATATTCTTACACCTGCTCTTGTTTTATTTTGTAAAATACTGTTGTGTGATGACAGCTCTAAGGTAAAAGTTTATTTTACATAGTCTGTCCACGCGATGAGAAGTAATTTCACGTGGCAGATTTAGGCCAGAGTCTATTTTGGATCAGTGGTGAGACAATGATGAAGATCCATGTTACAATGAATACCTTTTAGTGCCTAAATGTTATGAACAGTACCTTGAATGTCTTTGACATATTGTATTCTTCATTAGTATATTTGATGGCACAAGATTTAGATGTATTCTACTGTTAACTGTTGAAGTGGCCTTGCAGTTTTGGCCTACTGAGTGTTTACAGTGTTTGTTATCCCCAAAAGGTTTTCCATCAGTCTAAAATAATTTATTTGAATTGATTATGGATATGCACAGGCACTTCTTAAATCAACCGTTGCCTAGATTTGAAAATTATTTTGCATTTATACTACAACATTTTTGTTTTTCAATTGTGCACCCTTTTTTGCCCCTGTTTTCTCCCACATAATATTTTGTCATATACAATTGTATCTACACTACAACTTCCAGTGGATTCAGGAAAAGTAATCCGAGGTAAGCTTTCATCATAGGCAACAAGATTTTGTTCCTGCTCTTCCAACCAGAAAGTCACTAGGGTCAAACTGTTTGAGAGCATGCTCACTCACTTGACATCCTGTTTGCTTTTTAGTGATCCGATACACTTGAGGGAGTAGAAATAAGACCAGGGATTTCCTGCAACAACGCCTACCACATCCTTGTGCAGTTCTGGCTAATGTGCATTGCCCACAAAGCATCCCAGCCACTCGTCAGCTAGCAGCACAGTCAAGACTCACATAGACTGTGATGGTGAGCTTGGCGCTACGAATGCGCGGCTGGCATCATTGTGCCACCTGGGAAGCCAATCCTCCATACATTGTGCGCATCTAAAAGGAGTTAAAAGTCCAAGTCACATTTTAATGATTTGAAAGCAAGCCCAGCAAGCCCATCCGAAAATGTGGTCAATATTACTTGCAGTGAAATCTGTAGTTGTCCATATAGTGCATACCCTTTAGTCAACATATCCACTTGCACAAACAAACATAGCATAATATGATATGTGTGCATGCATGCGTGTGCGTGTGTGTGGTCTGTCTGTCTGTCTGTATGTGTTTCTGTCAGTCAGTTTTTATGTATGTATGTATTTTGCTGTGGTTTAGTTATTCTGTAATACAACAGAGCTCCTCAAACTGTCATCCCTTTCAACTTAAAATCTCGATAATACATTCACTATGCCAAGAAATGCATACAGAAGAAAGTTTACTGGTACAAAATCTATTCAGTATATACATGCCTTATCAGCAAGTTACAGATATAAATATATTCATCTGATTTTTACATTGCTTATTTTTATATGAAAAAAATATGAAAATACAACTGAGAAGATAAAAAAAATCTGATTCAGCATGTTATTGAGTTTGCATTACTCTATCTGAAACTATTAAAGATTGAAATGTTGTACTTATTGTATAAGCTATTCTGCTACAGTATGTGTCAGTGATGTATTTTATATGTTATGTTAATGTTTTTATGTCAAACGTTAATGTACTTAGCTAAACCAGTAGTTTTGTAGTAATGTTAATTTAACTGCTTTTTGGTGATTTCCATTTCTCATGTATATCACTTAAAATGTTTCCAATCTTTAAAGAATTGTCAAACCATTTGTGACTTTGGTCCAGACAAAGTACTGTAAAATGCAGTGTCTACAATAAACTGTTTCCTTGGAAATATGATTTGACAAGCTTCTCGTTACATAATCATAAACTGGTTTAAAAATGACTTACTTCAAGTTCTGGGAACTATTTAAATTAGTTGGATTCTTCCCAATAAGCAGATGAAACTCAGCCTTTTCCCCTGGCTTTTGGTGTCAAGCCCTTTCCACTCCTGTTCATGGACTGGCCAGGGAGATCAAGGGAGATAGGCCAGGTGGAGGGACACTGACATGAAACCAGGTCATGCATAGCCATGGAGCCAAAGCAGGCTTTAGAAGGAGAAAGAAGTAATCGCTATATTTCTGGCTAAGACCCAATAGCTTGGACAGATTCAGTGCCAAGATGACATAGATACAATTGGAGTAAAAGTACGTATTCTGTATTGAATAATCTTCCTTGTGTAATGTATGGCCCAGGCTGCTCCTTTGTTTTATCCCTCCAACATTATGGAGTCAATAGATTGCAATTATGATAATTGGGTTAGGGTATACTAAGCATTGGTCTTGTAAATAAAGAACACTACTCAACTCAAGAGGTATTGAGATCCTTCATCAAATTGAGAAAATGTGAATGCAAATAAATAGAAACACAAACAATGAGTCATATTTTGGGCTCAAAATATGAGTGGGAGCAGGATACCTTTATTACAAAACAATAATTTCTTAAACAGAAAACATTTTATTGAGTAGTAAGATTATTCCTGAAAAACATTGGTTTTAGTATAGTAAAGTACTGGCACACCTAAAGAAAATATTAAATAAAACCAAACAAAGTTGCATCCATTATGAAACTGTATGCTTTTTAATTGTCTCAGTCTTCAGGAAGTGTATTGTATTGATGCCTTTCACCTGTGCCTGTTTCCCTAGGGTATAACTATTAGAGCGCACGCATGTGAAATTCCTTTGTCATCCATCACCAAAGGTAAAACCAAAGAGCTTTCAGCTGAAAGGAGACAGGTGGTTGTTGACCTAAAAAGGTTAGGTAAAGGATATCAAAAATACATAAACAGTTGAAAACACCACAGTGTGTACAGTCAGGGCAATAATCAAAAGTTTCAGAAGTCTGGAACAGTTGCAAATTTGCCAAAAAGCACCGGAACTTTGGCATGCCTTATTGGAACAACAATTGATATTGTGTATTGTGATAAATTTTTGGCTATTTTGGCTAATTTTTGGCTATGCACACCATCAGCATGTTTGGCAACAAAAGGGGAGTACATATAAGGAAATGCACCTGATATCCACAATAAAACATGGTGGTGAATCATTAATGCTTTGAGGCATATTGTGGTCCAGGATGTTTTGCTACTAATGGAAAGGGGACTCTTGTTAAGATCGATGGTATAATGAATTCCACTAAGTACCAGGATATTTTAATCCAAAACCTGGTTGCAAGGAGATTGAGACTTGACTGTGGATGGAACTACAAGACAATGACACCAAACATATATCAAAATGGACATTAAAATGCCTGCGGGACGATAAGTTTTTTATTTATTTTTTACAATGGCCATCTGAGTCTCTGGACTTGTATTCAATTGAAAACCTGTGGTCTGAACTGAAGATGGCAGTCCCCAAGCACAAGCATAAGAATATCAAGGATCCTGAAATGTGCTGCATGGAGGAGTGGTCCCAGATCCCCCCAAAATATTGATTGTAAGGGTGCCAATAATATTTTTATGAATCATACTACTTATTGAAATGTTTTGTGTTTGAGACATTTTTGTGTTGAGAAAAGTATATAGCTGCCTGTTATGTTTAGCCCAACATATGGCTCACTGATCTTTGCATTCGTTTTGCTCTAATTTCAGAAATGGTGCCAATACTTCTTGAGTTGACAGTATTTTATAATATATTATGACTAATGTCAGTAAAACCATATTTGTGATAAAATATGGGTTCATATCATGTTTCAAAACATAAATTCTTTATACTTTTAAATACACGTTTATTTAAAGCAAATAAAAATGCAACCAACAAAGAAACATAATTCCCCTAGAACCAGGCAGACAATATGTGAAAGTAAGCATGCAAAGGTACTGATCTTTGGAATGTACTGAATAGTTCAACAACAACATTATATTACAAACGCTGTATCATATGTACTCTACAGACCAATCTGCATGTTCAGGCAGAGATAAATATAGCATTTGTGTAGATTCTATATCCATTTCAGAAATTTTTGACAGTGTTATGACAATGTCAACAAGATTCAACTCTTCTTTCTTTTGTCTACCAGTTGAAAACAAGCAGAGTGCATTGTGCAAGGATCAGTCCTGATAAGCACATTATATCACACGATCCGTAGACCTGATTGTCGTTAGAACCTCTGGATGGATTCTGTAAACTGACCTTCACAAACTAATAGGATTGATAGTAAGACAGGGATTGTTAACTGGAGACTAATTCCCTTCACAATGAGCTCTTTTCCTGTTGGATTTCTCTCTGTTAAACAAATGAATTGAAGTGAACCGTGCAGCAGACAACCAGCTTTGGAAATACAACAATTTACATTGAGAACTAGAAGAAAAAAAACATAACTAGGGTGGAAGGTTTTGAGAGGGAAGAATAGACCAGTTGATTCATGGCTTACAGGCAATAAACATGCCCAACACCATGTGCAATACCTCAATGTGAATTATAATGTCTAGAGCACAAAGAACCAAGTCAGGCAGGAGAGTTGGGTTTGTAAACAGTGTAGCTTTCAACAGTCTTATAGAAATAAAATTAATGATTTTGTCAGACAGCTATTGGTTCTTCTCTTTCAGTTTGTCCTTGATTTTCTGAGGCTCATCAAACTGAATCAACCGTAGAATTTCCTTGTTGTCCATCACTCCTTGAATGAATTCCCCTTCTGCAATCTTGTCTGAAACAATAGAAATGTCATTACTCCTGTTCTTTATTTAAGCTGGCAACTTTAATTAGCTTGAATGCTTTCTAAGGTAAGTTTAACTGTGGTACCCCATAAGAACATAAAATATAGTTTTTTTTTTTACTCCAACATATGTAAACAAAGCAAATGCAAGAAAACATTTTATAGCCACAAATGAAGCTTACAACTATACAGCTGATACACTGGATGGCTTTCGTAGCCCATCTTTAATGTATCAGATTATGAAAACATTTGAAGTAGTCTCTTATGCAAGATTAGATTAAAATCATTTAAAATTTGAAAAAAATCTTAATTACCATTTTCTTTCTTTCCAAAAAAGTCCCAGATTTTGTCTGCTCTTTTATCTGGTGTGTTCTCATCTTCAGGCAGGTCCATTTGGTCTTCATCAGGAATCATGTTAAATATTGACTACACGAACGCAATGAAACAACATCATCAATAAAATTTATAAGTTCATTGGACAGTGAGTAAGTAAATGTATTATAGAGCATAATTCAAGAAAATATATAAAGAATCAAATATTTCACAAATGTATTCAATTATTATTAAGTACAAAATTGCATATGATCAGATATGTCCTCCTTTGAATTTGATTAATCTGGTTGCAATGTTATATTCTAATTATAATAACTTAGCTTATGTTTACTTCATATTTAAAGTGGCCAAGTAGCTGTATCATCGCTGTCTTCACAGTAGAGGAAAATAAATGTTTTTGTACCTTAACAATCTCTTGAATCTCATTTTTACTAATGGTTCCATTTCCATCAACATCGTAGAGGGCAAAGGCCCATTCTAACTTCTGCAGTGTCTTGCTTCCAGAAGTAAGATGCAGGGCCACAATATATTCCTTAAAGTCTAGTTGACCATCCGCATTTGAGTCAAAGCTTCTGAAGACGTGCCGAGCATACTCAGTAGGGTCTGCATCGGGGAAGAAGCTGGCATAGATGCCCTCAAACTGCTCCTTGGTGATCCTGCCTGTGGGGCATTCCTTGAGGAAGGACTGGTACCAGACACACAGTTCAGCCTCTGTGTACTTAGTGCTGGACTTCAGGTCCTCCAGAATTTCCTTAGAGAGAGCACCACTCTTAGAATTCCCCATCTTGAAAAGTCAAAGGTGATGAGAAAATATTGTTCTCTTTCTTGTTCTATGTGTACTCTCTCCCTCTCCTGACTCCAGTTGGCTCCTTCCTGCACTGGTCTGGCTCTTCGTCTCACGCTATCAACTTCACAATGTGCTAAATAGGATGATAGTCATCACTACTTAAATCCCAGACAAGCTGTCTTGAAGATTAAAAGGATAACCACGTCACACAAGTTTGACATAATTTTGAGGATCCAATTAGATAAAGTTTAATATTAGCTAAGGATTAGTTAGAGATTTCTGGATATGGCATGTACATTGTAGACAAAATTACTCTGTTTTGAATGATGTAATACAATATATATATATATA
>JACXGI010012983.1:0-17753 GCA_016801175.1 Esox masquinongy | reverse complement strand
AGTAACGGATTTCTGCCAAACTATTGTCTCTGATGCTTCTATGCAGGACAGACGGGTGCTTACCCACAGTAGTTCAGCCACTTCCACTAGTTCCTCAGAGGGTAGTAGAGAAACAGAGAACCTGTTTGTCAATATAATGGTCAATCAGGTTCTGGATAAGTTGTCCGTGTCGTCCAACTTACCAACTATGTTTGACTTGAACTCTGTTAAGGATACATCTTCCACAGATGTGACATTTGACTCAATTAGCAATGACAACACCTCTTTAGTCAATTTACTGATTCGTAGACTGCTGTTCAAGATCAGCCCAGACACGTCAATGGAGTCATCTGGCATTGGTGAAATGTCAAGAGTTCTCACCAAGAGGGTAGTATCTGATTTCTGCGACACCTCAGGTCTTGAAGAAACTCAAGCTTACCCAGGGAATCTGAAAATTGAAACAATTTTGAAGAGTGTCTACAAAGAGCTTCTTAAAACATTTGGGTCAAAACAGTTGCTTCAGGTGGCAATGGAGTCACAGGATTGTGCACTTAACAATGCCTTGGTGAAGTCATTAACCAGAGAACTTTTAAAGAAATGCACCAAGGCCAGCTCTTCACGTCCCTCCGTGTCCAAGAAGTATTCAAAAAATGCACTTGGAATTGACAAGACCAGCCCGGTTAGATGTTGGGTCGATGAAGAGGAAAAGAGATCGAAATTCCGTTTTCAGATTCCATTCTTCTCAAAGGTATTTGTCATAAACGTAACAATACTAATTATACAGATTATGTAGATTAATTATGTAGTGTGATGATTAACCTTAATTCTATACCTTTTTGTGCAATTCCACCCACCTTGCAAATAACTCTTCCAGCATTCAAAGGTCCACTGTGCTCCAAGATCTTCCCGGTACCAGATCCCTGCTGTCAATGTAGAAGGTATGTCAACGCCTCAAATATACTTGTTGTCCCAGGTTAAAGATGTAACTTACATCATATACTTAAATGTACATTTTACTGAATTATAAGTGCCTACATTAGGAAGATATGTTAAATATCCAAAAGATATCCAATATCCAAAAGAACTTAAATCAT
Source organism: Esox masquinongy (assembly GCA_016801175.1). NCBI lineage: Eukaryota > Metazoa > Chordata > Actinopteri > Esociformes > Esocidae > Esox > Esox masquinongy. The sequence goes on along the minus strand of JACXGI010012983.1, from coordinate 16,680 downwards.
TATTATTTTGCTTATTTTCCAGCAATTGTCAACGATGAAAACACTGGCAAAACATCCAAGAAATCAAGGAAGCAGTTCTTTTCAAGGGCATTTTCAAATGTCAGAAATGCCCTATCCAGTGTGTTTACCAGCGAGTCTACCTGACCTGTATTTCTAAATGTTATTAATAATATAATAAATATTATTAATTTCAGTCATTCTTCATGTTGTTTTTTCTTATACAGTTTTAGTAGTTATAATGGTAGTATGGTTAATTATTACCTGAACTTTCAGTCTGATACCACTGTAGAATTAGTGTTTACATAGGTGCACAAACAATTCCCAGCAAGAGGCATTTCTAAAATGACAAATATAAAAAGTAACTGCAATACCAATGATCAGAGGGAGTACTTTAATCAATAATCACACATACCAGGTGGGGGCAAACCCCAAAATGAATGGTAAGTGTCCTGAAGCAGAGCTACTGGGAGCTCTTAGTCATGCCTTAGCTTTCTGTAATGACAAACTAAAAAGAACACATGTATTTGTCTGTGTGACCGTGAATACAATGTCAAAAGGAAACCCCTTTACACAGGCCCCTTCCTCACTCCATTGACAGAAATGCTTAGTTCAACCAATCCACATTATTTCATAAACCCCTTTTTACATCAGCCGTTGCCACAAAGTGCCCTATGCAGATACAGTACCCAGCCAGAAACCCCAAAGAGCAAGCAACAACAGCGTAACCCCAGACAGGGCCCACCAGGCAGGAAGTAACTCCACCCACTTTGCTAAGCATCTGACCTAAGGGACACCAACCAATTTCCTACAGAGTTCACTCCCTGGAACGGAGAACCACAGTATGCCAGTGAATCTCTGCCTCCAGGTGGCACTGGAGAGAGGACATCCCACTGGAGATGAGTCTGTCTGGTCCAGGGTTTTTCAACCCTGCTGGAGGAACCCCGCCCTGCATGTTTTAGATCTCTCTCTGCCCAAACATTCCTGATGTAGCTCATCAAGGACTTGATAATGAGCTGATCATTTGGATCAGGTGTGATAGAGCAGGCAGAGATCTAAAACATGCAGGGCGGGGTGCCTCCAGGAGCAGGATTGAAAAACACTCATCTAAATAACAACATAAAGCTCAAGGGCTGGAATCGTCGCAAAAATAATGTTGGGACGCCCACAAACTGTTGCACCAAAAATAGATAATACAACAAAGATATGAAGGACATCATTGTCGTCATGTGGAAGAGGGTTACGGAGGCTTTACTCATATTCTTACGGGTGTTACGTTCTCCTCTTGGATGTTTCTTGTTTGAGGTGGAGACGTAAGGGCCCGTGCCTCCGCACACAATGAAACCAACACAGACCGGGAAGAGGTGTGTGGTGCAACTAACTAAAATAAGACACGACAACTAGAACTCAGCGTTAGCCTTCTGAGGACAATTTGTTATAAAACAAACAAAATAATTTGAGAAAAACAATAAGAATTTCAGAAAGCAGGTTTAGTGAAAACCTAGGGTTAGTTGACTCAGAGTTGATGGAACTCTAGGGTTTACGGTTTCAAACAGCCAGTTCAGCGTTGCTGAGTCAGTTACTACGGCAACAGTCCGTGAAGCTAACCTGCTCGCTAGTAGGTTTTATCCAACTAACCCTGAGTTTGTCCTGCTCTTTCACTGAAACCAGCCACCTGAATGTGTCAGACAGGGCGTGTCCTTTTCTCGAAGCACCCACTAGAAGCACAAATTCTCTGCAGAAATCTCCGTCGGGAGAGAGTGATCAGACCCCGATTGGATGTTTTAGGATTCCCTAATGATTATCTGTTTGAGAGTTACAGTTTTTCTGCACAATCAATCATTTATCTGAAAAATATTCTTAGCCCTCATATCGTTCCTATGATACATGGTGGACATGCTCTCAGTTCGGAACAAATGTTTGTGTTGCAGTTTTCTGTATAACATCTGTGACGCTGAGCATATGTCTAAGACAACCGTCTCTGGTGGGCTGTCAGAGATGTGACTCTTGCACTGAAACATTTTCTATACACTTTAGTAGTCTTCCCAAGTCACAGACACACAAGACTCATCAAAAAAGAAGTCCACAGAATTGCAGGTATCAGTCTAAGCAGTAATCAGTTTATTTAGTATGAAGCTTTGAGACTTGAAGCACAAATCAGTTAATATTTTAGGGTTTCCAGGGGTGATTGGCTGCATAGATGGCACTCATACTCCTATCACAGCTCTTTCAGTAAATGAAGGAAATTATATGAATAGGAAGTCTTTCCACAGCATTGATGTGCAGATAGGCCAACAAAGAATTGTACTTTTTTCGAGAATTGTACTTATTTTTTGCTTAGATAATTTCACTTACAACTTAAATATATGTTGCATGTAGCCACTGAAAGGTGTTTAATTAGGTAGGGGAGGCTAAACAGCATTACAATTGCTTGTACTGATATACTTTTCCTGTTTGAAGTATTTTTTTTTTATTTCATCTTCAGTTGCTGCCAAGTACGTATTGTGCCTGTTGGGTTGCACCTGCATAAACAGATGACCTCACTTGGTCCAGGCAAGCAAACTCGGTAGTGAAAACTGCCCAAAAGCAACTATACTTCCTGAGGAGACTCAAGAAATTGGGCATGTCTGTAAAAACTCTCACAAACTTCTACAGGTGCACCATTGAGAGCATCCTCTCTGGCTGCATAACTGCCTGGTTCAGCAGCCGCTCAGATCACAAGTCCCTCCAGAGGGTGGTGAGGTAAACTTGATATTACACCCACACGCACACATTATATAAATGTTTAATAAGTGGAAGACTCGAGATGCAACTTTTTTCATGTATTGTCTCGGTCAGCATCTCTGTCACGCTAGCTCACGTTCTTTTGCTGCTGATACTGTATTGCTTTTTACTTTAATATATACTTATATTCTGCATGTGCATTCATTAATATATCTAACACCACTGGGAAGAAGTATGGGGTCCGAAATCTTTTTCTCCTGTTGCCATGATGAATCATGTCATCTGTGTTCTATTGACGAGGGCTTTTTATCTCCTCGTGCACGTGCTTTACTCAGGGTTAACCTAAAGTATGTAAACGAAGTATGCACATCTATATAGAAAGGACATGAGGAGTTTAAAGCAAGATTAATGGCTAAATCTAACACCGTGACGGCCAACAAAGCCAGGGAGGCTTGTTGGCAGTGTATTTATGACAGTAAATTCGTGAGAGCAGTGTTCTTGTCCTATGTTCTCTATTTTGGCTTACAGACTTATTTTATGTGTAGTATGATTGAGATGTAAAGACAAGTAAAATAGTCTATCTAGACATGTGAAAACAATTAAGATAATTCAGTTATGGCCTACACATGGGCTACATCTCTGAAATTGACGCATTACTCACTGTTAATTATTTAAGATCTACTCCGTAGAACACCTAGGTTGTATGAATTTAATGATCAAATACCTGAACATGAATGCTGTGAAATGACTTCCTATTCACATAACCCCCTTCATGTTCTCACAGGGGCGCTCTAATGGGATATGCGTAGGGTCAATCGCACAAATCACCTTCAGGATTCCTATGGAAAAAAAATGTATTCTGTATAAAGCCAAGGCCCAGTATATTACATATGAAAAATAGAACAAGTATTTTTTGCTAATTACCTGCGATCGCATGAAAAGCATACTTAAACTTAAGAACGCTTAAATGGCCAGGGAACACAACAAATGCATCAAGCAGTTTAGTGAGAGCTACCTCCGTGCGAACTGCACGGCATACAGTATTCTTGCTCAGATCCGCATCACCGATAGAATACATGACATGTCCCCAGGCAAAATATCGCGAAGCACGACACACTGCTCAACATGAGCGCATTACTCCGGTGAGTGGCATTGGAGTCCTCTGGCCCTAGAAGCCGGGAAAGATACCGAATTCCTCAGATGAGAATCGATATCTATATTAGAAAACACCATCGGGGTAAACTAAAGGAGTAACAAGGTCTTGAAACACCCTCGCCCTGCGGAGTGAGCCTCACACAATCCGTGCGGCAAAGTGGTTTGGGTCATCCAAATATGCCGGTCTTTTTGTGGGCGGAAGAGCAGTGCTTACGTTGGGTAACATCGAGTTAACCATGAACAAAACCTGCACGGAGCAATTTAGAGATGCATCGTAAATTGCCATGTCAGCATACCCCGGGTAAAACCTTTCGTAGTACGGGTTAATCGGGCAGTTACTCCTGAAGTTACCTCGATAAGCCATTTACCTCGCTTCGTGTAGTATACCCCTCAGGAGACCATGCTGGAACACATACAAAGCAACATTAAATAACCAAATTCTCTGACAGACAACCAAACAAAAAGCCCTCCTGAGCTTATTCTTCGTTAAGTTTATTGGCGGATCGCAACCAACTGAAAGGTGCATACACCTATGGCAAGCAGTTTTAACATTTATTCGCTAGACTTGACTATCCGGAATTAACATGACAGATATCAACACCGTAATTTTGACTAGTCGTAATTACATTGTGACTAGTCAGAAATTTGATTCAAGATATCTGTAACGTCATTCTGACTAGTCAAAACTACAGTTAAAGATATCTGCAAATCAGTTTTGACTAGTCAAAAGTGAATTACAGATATCAGCAATGACCTCGCTGAAAACGACACTCGACTCGACACCCCAAATGGAAATGGAAGATATCTGTAATTTAGTTTTGACTAGTCAAAATAATAGTTGCAGATATCTCAAACGTCATTATGACTATTTCGAATTGTTTTACATGACGTTTCTCATGCGAGGCATCAGATCATATTGGCCCAGCAACGCATTTCGGTGTTAGCAGCAATGGCGGTTTCAGTTGTGGTTAGAATAGTTAAAAATGTCATGAAATAGAACGATCGAGCTTATCATCGGGGATTTTGTGGCGAACAAGATTTTTTTTTTTTTTAATAATCGACATTTGAAAGAAAGTAAATATTCTGTATTTATTGTCGTGCACTGCCTGCAGCCTTAAAAATTCTTTCAAAAACTAGAACTTCGGCCTCTCGCAGGTCTGACATGGCGGTTAATGCTTGCCATACGGTGGAAGAGCAGTTACATATGTTTGAATACAAGCAAGCCACTCACTCCTATGGCAAGCCGTTTTAACATTTATTCGCTAGACTTGACTATCCGGAAAAAACATGACAGATATCAACACCGTAATTTTGACTAGTCGTAATTACATTGTGAGTAGTCCGAATTTTGATTCAAGATATCTGTAACGTCATTCTGACTAGTCAAAAGCATAGTTAAAGATGTCTGTAATTCAGTTTTGACTAGTCAAAACTGAATTATAGATATCAGCAGTGACGTAACTGAAAACAACACTCGGCTCGTCACACATCCCAAATGGAAATCGCAGATATCTGTAGTTTATTTTTGACTAGTCAAAATAATACTTGCAGATATTTCAAACGTCATTATGACTATCCTGAATTGTTTTGCATGACGTTTCTCACGCGAGGCATCAGATCATATTGGCCCAGCAAGGCATTTCGGTGTTAGCAGCAATGGCGGTTTCAGTTTTTTTTAAATAATCGACTTTTGAAAGAAAGTAAATCTTCTGTATTTCTCGCTAAAAGCGGCTGTCGTGCACTGCCTGTAGCCTTAAAAATTCTGCCAAAAACTAGAACTTCGGCCGCACGCAGGTCTGACATGGCGGTTAATGGATGCCATACGGTGGAAGAGTAGTAACATGTGTTTGAATACAAGCAAGCCACTCACTCCCGCTCCTGACTCCTACAGATATCTACAACGTAATTTTGCCTAACTAAAACCCCAATTCAAGATATCTGTAATTACATTTTGACTAAGCAGAATGAAAGTCAAAGATATCTCTGATTTGAGATATCTCCAATCAAAATTCATTCGAAGATATCTATAACTTGATAATAGATATCTACTTTCTGATATCTTCAATTTAATTCAGACTAGTCAGAATTCCAGTTCAAGATATCTACAACTGATTTATGACTAGTTAAAACTTTATTCAAGATATTGTAAAAGAACGATCTAGATATCTTAAATTGAGGAGGATTTAAGATATCTTGAACTGGAATTGTGACTAGTCAGAATTAAATTATAGAGATCTGGAACTGTAATTACAACTAGTCATAATTCAGTTGAAGATATCAACAATAGACATTGCGGATATCTGCAACTAATTTAAAGATATCTGTAATGAGAAACCTCATAGACATGAATGGCAATAGTCGTTTAAAACTGACTAGTCAAAACTGAATTACAGATATCTCCAACTGCCGTTTTGACTAGTCAGAATGATGTTATAGATATCTTGAATTGGAGTTTTGACTAGGCGAAATTATTTTGCAGATATCTGTAAGGAATATCCAGTCTAGCAAATAAATGTTAAAACGGCTTGCCATACACTCCCGCTCCTGACTCCTACATGTAACTATAGATATCCGCAACATAATTTTGCCTAACTAAAACCCCAATTCAAGATATCTGTAATTACATTTTGACTAGGCAGAATGAAAGTTAAAGATATCTCCAATTTGAGATATCTCCAATTAAAATTAATTCAAAGATATCTATAACTTGATAATAGATATCTACAATTACATTATGACTGGCTGTAATTCCAAGTTCAGATATCTTCAATTTAATTCAGACTAATCAGAATTCCAGTTCAACATATCTACAACTGATTTATGACTTGTTAAAACTTTATTTAAGATATTGCAAAAGAACGATCTAGATATCTTAAATTGAGGGGGATTTAAGATATCTTGAACTGGAATTGTGACTAGTCAGAATTAAATTATAGATATCTGGAACTGTAATTACAAATAGTCATAATTCAGTTGAAAATATCAACAATAGACATTGCGGATATCTGCAATAGATTTAAAGATATCTGTAATGAGAAACCTCATAGACATGCAGATATCTGTAAGGAATATCCAGTCTAGCTAATAAATGTTAAAACGGCTTGCCATATACACCGCCACCTACTGTACCAGAGTGTGAGGCCGGTTAAAGCCTCCCCACTCTAAATTTGTGCACCCAAACCCGCATCCTTAATAAATTGTAACACTGCCCACGACACTATCCCATCACCACTCCCACCCCCAATACCCCACCCATTCCCCATTGCCTCCCTTCCGGTCAGACCGGTTCATACAATCTTTCTCTGTCCTCATCATACCTCTTGCAATAAAACAACACATGCTCAACTGTTTCCTCCACCATACACCACTCACACAAACCAGTCTCGTGTTTCCCTTTCAGCTTCAATGTTGCATTCATCCCTGTATGTCCAAACCTCAACCTACACTACATCACCTCTTCTCTCCTACAACCCCTATTCTGCACTTCCACCCTAACTGAACTCTGCACCCCATAATACCCTCTCCCTGTCCTACTCTCATCCCACTGTTTCTGCCAGCAGCCCAGCCCCACCCTCTTTATCAGCGCTGTAAGTTCCCCCCACCTATACGGTACCCTCACATCCACACCCTCTTTCGTAGCTGCCCACTTCGCCACCCTATGCACCTCTTCATTTCCTTCAACTCCTACATGTGCAGGCACCCAGCAGAACCAGACCACCCCCATCCCTACATGTGCAGGCACCCACCAGAACCAGACCACCCCCATCCCTACATGTGCAGGCACCCAGCAGAACCAGACCACCCCCATCCCTACATGTGCAGGCACCCAGCAGAACCAGACCACCCCCATCCCTACATGAGCAGGCACCCAGCAGAACCAGACCAACTTCCCCAACAGCTCTACTAACAAATCTCCTCTATCTGATCTACCTATCTGTAAACTGCTCAGCACTGCAGCCAAATCAGTACACAGAACAACCCTGAGTGGCCTCACTTCCTCCACCCAACTCAACCCCAAAATCAACGCCACCATCTCAGCCGTGTACACTGACATGTGATCAGTCACCCTTTTACCCCCCCTCACACCAAACTCTGGGACACAAACCCCTGCCCCCACCTTACCACTATCTGGATCCTTTGATGTGTCCGTATACAATCTCACAAAGTTATAAAACCCCTCACTTACAAACCTCTCCACACAACCACTCACGCTACTCGTCTCCCTCTGTTACTTCTTCTCTATCACCCTCATGTCATTATTAGTCACAGGGAACAGCTAAGGCTGTACACTCCCTAACGCGACCACTGGGTCGAAATCCTTCCCCTTCAATCCATATTCCTCTGCCTTCTTCTCTATCATCCATTCATATTCCTCCTCCTTCTTCTCTATTGTCCATCCATACACTCTCATCTTTCCACCCTCCCTCTCCCAACATTTTCCCACAACCTCACCAGCCGGATGTCCTATCGTGCTCCCCTTCAGTCTCACCCAATATGTCAATGCCAGCTTATCTCTCCTCAATGCCAGCTTATCTCTCCTCAATGCCAGTTTATCTCTCCTCAATGCCAGCTTATCTCTCCTCAATGCCAGTTTATCTCTCCTCAATGCCAGCTTATCTCTCCTCAATGCAAGGTTATTATTTTGTGGTATAGCTCAAACTCAAATTGTTTGGATAGACATGTCTCAATGAGTTACTGGGCAGCGTTATGTAGAAACCACCGTCACCCATGCCGATCGCAGTCAATGTAAATGACGTGGTCCAGCAAATCCTAGTGTTTTATCCAGTTTGTAGGTAAAGGACTTGTTCCCATGCTATCCAACTGTAAAGGCCAACCAGCCATTTCACAAGACTCATTTTCTTCCCTTTCTGTACTTACTCATCCAGAACTGTTTCCACTTTAATATTCTTAGCCACAATTATTTTCAGTAATTCCTGTTCATAAAAGGTCCCAACTATCACATCACCATCGTAATCTTCTATATACAGGAGGTACTCGCAGAATGCATTCTGTTATTGTAAAATATTCATCTGTGTAACCTTTTTCATAGCCTTTGGTAAATGCCCCTCACAACTTTGAGAGTCTCACAGTATCTCCAACTCAGAACTTGTAACTTTGATTTCCTTTTCTGATCATTGTTGTACCATACAGGTTCTTGAGAACTATTCTAACATTTTCTTCACAAACGTCAACAGGCTTCATCTTAATAGACCGATGGTAGGTATGGTTGTAACCATGAACAAAATCTTGAATAACCTCAACATAGTGATGAGTGTTGGCAGCTGTGAGATTCCGCCACATTCGTGATTTGTTTTATTAAATCTCTCAAAGATAGTCCCTTTGACATCATTTCCTGTAGCAAAATGTTTTGTGTTGCACTTCTTCATTAACATTTCAAAATGTGAATTAAAAAACTCCTTCCACTTGTCTTGTTTTTGGGGTGTTCTTGCTTCTTTTATTGTCTTCAAATGCTTGTTTTACTTCGATAGCGCTTTTATTTCTCAGCACATGAATCCATGCGTATTTGCTTAATACATCTATGCATGTTAACATAAATTTCATGCTATCGTTTTCCACACTATAAACTCCCATGTCAACCAAATCAAGCTGAAATTGTGAATTTATATCATGAACAATTACTCTTTTTCTTTAAAATGTATAGCTACAGTTTGTAATTGACCTGTTGAAGGTTATAAGAAACTTCACAGGATCCCAGTCAGATCCATAATTGTGAAGTGTACTAACAATGTAACAGGGCAAGAAGGGCCTTAGTCAGGGAGGTTACAAATTGGGACGGCGAATGCAACCAAGAAGCTCAACAGAACGATGACCCAAAGCACACAGCCAAGACAATGGTGATGTAGCTTTGAGAAGTTTATAAATAACCCCGAGTGTCCCAGCCAAAGTCTGCACTTAAATCCCATGGAACGTCTGTAGGGAAACCTGAACATCGCAATTTAATGAATCTCTCCGTCCAGTCTTCAGCTAGACAAAGCTACAGAATCAGCAAGGAAAAATTTGGCTCTATAGAAGCCAATGGCTCTAGAAGTCTAGGGTGGATGGTGAAGAGACCCGTAACATAAAACTCATGCAAAGTGTAGTTGTATAAAGGAACAGTGAGAACAAAAGACGCAGAAAACCAAAGCTACTGTCAAACGAAACATTTATTATAAACACATGGTAAACAGTTTGGGGAAAGGGGCCGAGCTGGACCCAAGGAATGAAATAAAGTCAAAACCCATAAACTGAACTTGTCAGCCTCAAGAACCGCTTAGCTCACTAACTAACTATACAAAAATACAGTGGGTGTTCCTCTCAGTTCTAACTAGTGTTTTTAGACAAAGTTTTTCCTATGGGTTGTGTATACCCAAGGGTGACTTGCTAAAAATCCCCATTTCCCAGGTACAAACAAAACACACAGGTTAAACAGGGACTAAACAGCAAACAGTTGACTAGACAACAGTAAACAAAACATGACAGCAATACATACTCACATGAAACAGGACAAAGTGAGATGTATGCACTAAGACCATGTGGTGTATGAGTGAACAAACGTGTCAGTCTATCAAAAAGGTATGTACGAAGAGTTTGTGTCTATATAATCTCATGTATGATAAAGCAAAAAGACTCTGGGGGAGAAACCCTGGCTGGGTTTTTAAACCAGGGATGTGTGATGTGATTGGGTAATGGATAAAAGGAACAGGTGGTGCCATCAGGAGGAGTGTCCACTGATTGGTCCACCTCAGCAGTCAGAAGATGCTCTGATGAATGCCAGGTGGGACAGACCAATGACGACAACCAGGAACATAAGGAACACCTGTGTTTAGGGCAGAAGGAGGGGAAAACACAAATACACATACAGGGTACCTGCATGCGTAACATGCCCAAGTCCACCTGTGCAAGCTAGTAGAGGCATACTACAAGCAGTTATTGCTACCAAACGGTCTGCAAAGTACTTATATGAATATATCAAAATTCTTAATGTGCATTTAATATTTCAATTATTTATTTAAATAAATTGGCAAAAACTTGTACTGGCTTTGATTAAGGGGGAATTTGGGTAGGTTAATGGCTGAAAATAACAATTTAATAAATCATATTACATCCATTACTTAACAATATGCCCAGAAAGCGAAGGGGTCTGAATACATTCCAAATGCAATGTACACACATATATATACATACACAGCTCTGGAAAAAATTAAGAGACTGCTCCTAATTTTTCTTAAATCAGCATCTCTACATGTAAGGCAGTCATTCCATTCTAGTGTCTGTTAAATTCCAACACAGGCACACCTCATTTTACTTAATGAAGTACTGATTAGGTGATTACCTGAACCAAAATTTAATTTAACAAGGAAAAATATAAAAACCACTGCTGTGGTCATCACAATCCTCTTGCAATGGGACCAGCTGGATGGCAAAAACAGTGCCAAAAAGTAGTACCTCAAAGGTTATTTGAATAAAAAACTAACTATTCAGCATGACAAAATAGTTGAAAAGAAAAGCTTTGAGTGAGGAAAAGATGGGTTCAATTCTGGCTTTACTGGCACAGGGATACAGTGAGCGTCAGGTTGCTTCCATCCTGAAAATTTCAAAGACGGCGGTTCATAAGAACAAGGTCAAGCAACAGACATTGGGGACAACAAAGCTACAGACTGGCAGAGGACGAAAACGACTGTCCACTGACCGAGATGACAGTCAACTCATTCGAATGTCACTCAACAACCATAGGATGACATCAAGTGACCTACAAAACGAATGGCAAACAGCAGCTGGGGTGAAGTGCACGGCGAGGACGGTTCGGATCAGGCTCCTAGAGGCAGGGCTAGGTGTCGTGCAAAGCTAGAAAAAAGCCCTTCATCAATGAGAAGCAAAGAAGAGCCAGGCTGAAGTTTGCAAAAGACCATAAGGATTGGACTGTAGAGGAATGGAGTAAGGTCATCTTCTCTGACGAGTCAAATGTTCAGCTTTGCCCAACACCTGGTCATCTAATGGTTAGACGGAGACCTGGAGAGGCTTACAAGCCACAGTGTCTCGCACCCACTGTGAAATTTGGTGGAGGATCGGTGATGATCTGGGGATGCTTCAGCAAGGCTGGAATCGGGCAGATTTGTCTTTGTGAAGGACGTATAAATCAAGCCAAGGTTATCCTGGAAGAACACTTGCTTCCTTCTGCTCTGACAATCTTCCCCAACTCTGAGAATTGTTTTTTTCCAGCAGGACAATGCTCCATGCCACACAGCCAGGTCAATCAAGGTGTGGATGGAGGACCACCAGATCAAGAGCCTGTCATGGCCAAACCAATCTCCAGAGCTGAACCCCAATTAAAAACCTCTGGAATTTGATCAAGAGGAAGATGGATGGTCACAAGCCATCAAACAAAACCGAGCTACTTGAAGTTTTGTGCCAGGAGTGGCATAAAGTCACCCAACAGCAATGTGACAGACTGGTGGAGAGCATGCCACTCATGAAAGCTATGATTAAAAATCAGGGTTATTCCACCAAATATTGATTTCTGAACTCTTCCTAAGTTAAAACATTAGTATTTTGTTGTTGAAAAATGCATATAAATTTGTTTTATTTGCATTATTTGAGGTCTGAAAACAATGCATTTTTTTGGTTATTTTGACCAGTTGTTTTCTACAAATAAATACTCTAAATGACAATATTTATATTTGGGAGTAATGTTGTCCGCAGTTTATAGAATAAAACAAAACTGTTCATTTTACTCAAGTTCATATCTATGAATAGTAAAGCCAGAGAAACTGATAATTTTGCAGTGGTCTCTTAATTTTTCCAGAGCTGTATATATTATATACAGATCCTCAGAGAGTTCTTTACCATGAGGTGCCATGTTGAACTTCCAGTGACCAGTATGAGGGAGTGTGAGAGCGATAACACCAAATTTAACACACCTGCTCCCCATTCACACCTGAGACCTTGTAAGACTAACAAGTCACATGACACCGGGGAGGGAAAATGGCTAATTGGGCCCAATTTGGACATTTTCACTTAGGGGTGTACTCACTTTTGCTGCCGGCGGTTTAGACATTAATGGCTGTGTGTTGTGTTATTTTGAGGGGACAGCAAATTTACACTGTTATACATGCTGTACACTCACTACTTTACATTGTAGCAAAGTGTCATTTCGTCAGTGTTGTCACATGAAAAGATATAATCAAATATTTACAAAAATGTGAGGGGTGTACTCACTTTTGTGAGATACTGTATATTACCACTTCTCCAAGGGTATGCAAACTTTTGAGCACAACTGTAAATCCATGTCAAACATGTACTGACAAATTAGTAGCAGCTCTAGGAAAAGCTAGTGCTCTTTCTAGATGTAATTGTTTACATGCTAAAATGTTTCACCTTTGAGTAACATTGTTCTAATCTACTCTAAGCGTCTGACATTGGATTATATGATGAAAAGTCCATCCTTACATCTCCATGCACAATTGATGAGCGACTTTTGAGACATGAGGAGAGAGAAGAAACTTGTACTGGCTCTCCCAAGCTGTGTTTGGTGTAAACCACAAATAATGATGTTACAGGCCCTTCATGAAAATTACTTGTGGCAAGGCAACCCACTATCTTCCTTTTGCGTACATATAAGACAACACAGACACAGCAGCCATGGCAAGTTCTTGAAATGGGTTGATATTAGCTGTATCCCTGAACTTCCAAATCTCACTCGGGAAGCCCAGTGTGTTTTTTGTTTCATTCCATTTACTAAGATGGATGGCACGCCACTGCTGGACAATCTTGTCTATCTCTGCAGGGGAGTAGCCAAGGAGCTTGGCTATTTTTTCTATTTCTCCAGGGCTCTTATTGTGCTTTAGAGTTTCCTCCACATTGAAAACTGACATGTGCTGCAATGCTTCTATGCTGTCCGGCAGTCTCACCCTCAACTCATTAGTGAGGGAGTTGGCGAAGGCTACACACTGCTTTCGGACATTGTTTTCATCCTCAGGCGCAAGGTGGCGCTCAGCTGCCTTTGACTCAAAAAGGTAATCAAGGTACGGTTTGGGACTGACTTATCCATCTATCGGCCCTTTGAGTACATCAACATTTATTATTTTATTAATCGGTACCAAGATTTCAACAGTTTACACTGAGCAGGCAACCTAAAGTAGGTACCGAAACGTTGTTATTAAATTCTTATTGCAAGTTACGCAGACTGTGCGCGGGAGTTCTTTTGTTTACTTGAATCGACCTTTGTTCTTCTCCACCGCACAATTTCTGTGTTAGCGATCACCTGCCTTGCGCTTTGACATTATAGCGACTTGACTTGACTCAAGTCTGTTACAGCAAATTACATTTAAAGCGTTAAATAAATAAAAGAGCGGAAATGACCCTGTTTTCCGACACAGAACATTTTCTACGTGAAATATGGCCCAATCCCAATGTCCCCCCTAAACCCTAAGCCCTGAACCCTCACAGACTTAACTAATGTCACAGTAAGTGATTGAGTGCAAGTGGCTGCAAAGGCTCTATATGATATAAATAGTAATGGGACAGCACTTTGCGGCTTTATTATGTTACCTTGACGACACTGAAACATGTTGCACACTTCTTGCAGGCTCTTGGCCTACAGTGGATAAAAGGAAATTGTCAATAACAATCTACATTTGTCAATAATCAATGTACCATGTTTGGTCAAAACAGCATTGTTAAGCAAAAGCTAAAATAAACAGTTGAATAAACTAGGTGTGTAATAAGGTGATTACATTCCTCTGATTTCAGGTGTTCTATGTGCCATCTTAAGGCCTTGTTAATGTTGTGCAGTTTACCGTTCTTATTCTCTTATAAAGAAGAGGTTTTCCGGGATTTTTCTCTAGCATCCGGGCTTCCCCAGAGTTGCTAAATCCGCTTATATTACGCAACTATTTGAAGTCGCTTGAAATAATCACGGGTCGCGGGTTGCGATTTTTTGGGCTTGTTTTACAAGGTTTGGTCGCTTGTTAGGAAAATCTGACAAGCGACTTCGTTTTTGTACATTTATGGTCGCTACTTTCCCTCAATGCATTGATCGACACTGTCTGCTCTCAGCCTCACAATAATATAAGTGCTGTAGTGTAATTGGCTCTACTACAAATCCCCACGTGGATCTTTCCTGCCCCCACCTCCCTCCCATTGGCGAAAAATCAAGTTAGAATTCCAAGCCATGTTACAAGTTGCAACGTTTATTTGTCAAATGCACCAAGCAGCACAGCGTCATCCTGAACAATTAAATTCTTGCGACATGTTACCCGACAACTACGTAGTGAGAGTTAAGAAGAATATATAAGCAAAAATATAGCCAGACAAAAAAATAAAGCCACACTATTCATAACACTGCACACTAGCAGCGGTTTAAAAGAATGTACTGTAAACTAGCAGCAATCTGGGTATTAGCCTTTTATTGAACATTATAGATATGCCAAGTAAGGCAGTAATATACATAACAATGTAGACTAGCAGCAATTTGGTAGAATTATTGAATATTATAGATACATATCAGTGTAATAAGCTAATGAATGGTGACATAGCACACTACAACTACGTAGTGAGAAGTAAGAAGAAAAAATATAGCAAGAAGAGAAAGCAATAATAGACATAACACTGTACATAGCAGCGGTTTAGAAAGAGTACTGTAAACTAGCAGCAATATTGGTGGTGGTATTGAAATGATAGATAAGCCTTTGGCAAGTATGGCAATAATATACATAACAATGTAAACTAGCAGCAATTTTTGAAAGAGTAGGATGTGGAGTATGAACAGTATAGTAGAAGTATTGAATATTATAGACACTTAGTACAGCAGTGATGATGAGTCATCATTCATGACATTAGATGGCAGAGCACCAGATACATTTCCACAAACGATGCCGCCAACAAAGTGGTCCAAGTATGGCAAAAAGTACAAGAAAAGCCTGTGTACATCAAGTGTTCCGTGATGACAGTAAAGCTCTGTGCAGATACTGCAAAGCAGAATTTATTATTACAGTTTATAACAAAAAACAAGCATAAGCCTACTCGTACATATATAGCCTACTAGATACATATTGTACTAATGTATTTTACACACCCCGTATTGCTCCTGGGTCCAGGTACAAATGGATAATTCCTTATTCGATTTATTTGTTTATGTAAATAACAACCAAAACAGTTTGGTTTATAGCGGTTATGTCCCAAAATCCAATGTCAAATCGTTTCTCGTTTATTGTGTCGAAACGAAAAATGAATTAGCAGAAAACAAGTTTTTTCTGGAGATGTTTCATTGTTTAAATTTCTGATTCTAAAGGATCTGTCACCAACCTGATGCATTTCCGTATTCTCGTTATTCGTTTTATTACAAAACATAAAAAATTTCTGCAATTGTCATGTTTGTCTGATTCATCAAGGTTTTGGGTAATTTATGCCATGTTATATATTATATTCAGAAACATACCTTAATTATAAGTTAGCACGTTTATCTTCACTTTCCCCTGCCTGCATGACAGCTCCTCTTACAAGTACAATTTCGGAAAATCTAGACCCGCATTAACTTGTCTCAGAGTGATATTTGAGATTATTGTCCATGTATTTTGCAGATGTAACTTCTATTTCATCCAGGAGGCCCAAGAAAGATTTTTATTTGTTATTGGTTTTAACACAGCTTAATACAATTTATTTGAAATACAATATATTATTAATAGTGGAAGTGTATTGCCTTAACATATTTAAGTTCCGATGATTGTCTCTTTCTTTACTTAGTCTTACCAGCTGTACTTGAATGAAAGTGATTTAATAGCTAAAACTATTTCCAACCAATATCAA
>JACXGI010012982.1:7405-21791 GCA_016801175.1 Esox masquinongy | reverse complement strand
AATTTACTTTCATCAGAGAACATAACTTTGGACCACTCAGCAGCAGTCCAGTCCTTTTTGTCTTTAGCCCAGGCGAGACGCTTCTGACGCTGTGTCTTGTTCAAGAGTGGCTTGACACAAGGAATGCGACAGCTGAAACCCATGTCTTGCATACGTCTGTGCGTGGTGGTTCTTGAAGCACTGACTCCAGCTGCAGTCCGCTCTTCGTGAATCTCCCCCACATTTTTGAATGGGTTTTGTCCTCTCCAGGGTGCGGTTATCCCTATTGCTTGTACACTTTTTTCTACCACATCTTTTCCTTCCCTTCGCCTCTCTATTAATGTGCTTGGACACAGAGCTCTGTGAACAGCCAGCCTCTTTAACATTGACCTTTTGTGTCTTGCCCTCCTTGTGCAAGGTGTCAATGGTCGTCTTTTGGACAGCTGTCAAGTCAGCAGTCTTCCCCATGATTGTGTAGCCTACAGAACTAATATTGAACCTTTTCATAATATTCTAATTTTCTGAGATACTGAATTTGGGGTTTTCATTAGTTGTCAGTTATAATCATCAAAATTAAAAGGAATATACACTTGAAATATCTCAGTCTGTGTGGAATGAATGTATACATTATACAAGTTTCACTTTTTGAATGGAATTACTGAAATAAATCAACTTTTTGATGATATTCTAATTATATGACCAGCACCTGTAGTGCCTTCCTTTAAGTTCTGTTCTTATGTGTTCATGTTCATTCATTTCTTTATTAAGAGGGCAGGGTTTTACAGGTAGGCGGGGCTGTTTATCTGGGTGGGACGTCCCACTGTGGGGAGGCAGCTCTGGAGGGCCTGTTGGGACAGCAGGGGCGTGCCAGCAGGGGAAACCAAGGTTTCCCAGGCCGTAGCTTTTATAAAGTGGGGTTTTGGCGGGCATAGGTCGCTTTTGGCTCCACTCCCATGTGTGTCAGAGAACCGTGTACCTGTGAGATGGCCTGAGAGAGTGGTTAAGTGTCTATTGTATGTGTCTGCTGTTAGGATTTAGGGCGTATACAGTGGCCAGCAGCTGTCTGTGTTAGGTTAATACATTCTACCCAGTGCTCTCTACCTCTGACTCCATTCCCGGATTCAGAATCCCCGCCAGTGCTGTTACACTGGTGTCAGGAGTGGGATTGGTCATCGGAGAGGCGTGTCTTGGAATAGTGAAGCGTGAGGACAGGCTCTCCTGTTTGGTGGGGGTAGTGTAGAGCCCTTGGTAAGGCCACTACTCACCCCTCCAAATGGAATATTCTTATTTGGAGCAGCGGGTAGTCCGGGGAGCTGAAGGTTACGGGTTCGAGACACTGCCGCCAAATGATACAATAATATAATATTGTACATACATAGAAATATTACAATTTCATTTCATTGTAGAAATTAATAATTTAGTAACAGTATGCTAAACGGAGCAAGCTAGCTAACTGAAAATGGTACGCTAACAGTAGCATAGTAATTGGAGGCAGAAACAGAAATAACTAGGCTACTTGCATGGACAAAAGCTGCCCAAAAATGCTATCTGCTGATTATAAATTGTAATTAAGTTTTTCCACAAAAACGTGTTGTCACATACATTGAGTACAACATTGATTCATAATTTACTGTAGCAAGCTCACTGAGACCGGTTAATTTAAAAAAACAAACATGAGCTCTTGGGAAAGGGAACATTATGGCAATGGGGAAAACACCAAGATGAAACATTAAAGCCAAAGCGTGTCTCCAGTCAGAAAAGGTGCTGGTGCACTCTGATAACACAAAGCCCCTCTACCTGTCATGTGACATGTCACGCTATGGGGTGGGTGAAGTGTTAACTCGCAAGTGTCCTGACGGCACTGAAAAGCCGAAAGGGTACATGTCACGCTCCCTGTCCCCAGCAGAACGGGGCTATTCACTGGAGAAAGAAGCCCTGGCTATAGTATCTGGTCTAAAATAATTTCAGCACAGCACTATTGTGCCACACCACAAGCCACTACGGGCCTGCAAGAGGAAGACACTGAAGCACTGAAGAGGCTCATGTGTAGCTTCCAGCTGTGTGTTTATGGGATAGCGAAAGCAATTACAATTTGTCAAAGTACAAAATCTAAGCTTATTTCATTCAGAATCAGTAATGAAAACGTAATATTTTCAATATCTGTGGGTGACATTTTCATGGTATTTTGGGTATATTTCTGGGGGAACATGTTTGTGTTAAGAATGGTATGCTGGCAGATCACGGAGCATTTATGAGTCATCTACAGTGAGACAAAGGTTCAGTAAGCGAAATCATCCGGCATCTAACTACTTCTGCTGCTACCGATTTCCATGCAGCATGTCAAGCATTAATTATGGTGAATATCTACACTTGTTTAGTCATAGATAGAATCAAATTCCATGTGGAAACATTAACGCAACCGGTTTGCACCCAGCCTAAGACTTCTTCCATTGCAGAGGTTGAGGTAATTCATCTAAAACTACAGTAATACATTGGCTTATTACAGCAGAAGGCAAAGTCCTCATTGGTTTCTGAATAGTGCAGAATGCAAACAAACAATGACCTGAGAAAATATTAACAGAGTTATTAGTTAAGATCTTTTTATTGAGGGCCTTTTTACACAATGATAGAGAGTTGGAGAGATGACATGTCTTATTTTACATAATCATTAACATTAAATGTCACCGTCAAATACGCAGAGGGATATGGGCTGGAATTGTGTGATATGTGCAGCAGAAAGGTGATTAGTTTTCACTCTCCAGATGCTATTAATAAGCTAAGGAAGTCTAGAAAAAAAAATATTTCTATACACAAACATCAATCACCCTTGATAATTAGACAAGGTAAAAATGTTGCCCACTTGCATGTCACAATCTGACATATTGGTAGATATCAGAGCTTTAGCTTGAATATTGTATTTTCATGTTCCCTGATAGATTTTCGATTAATTTGAACAATGTGCATTTTGGGAGCGAAATGAGCTGTCATTTTTAGATTAACAGAGCCACAACAGTCAGCTCACCAAAAACTTGGAATGGCCATCACTACACTCAAACGCGGAGGAATGGAGAACTGTCGCATGCTATAGAATGAATCTGTCTCTCTGTCACTACAACTTTGTCCATCATCATCATCATAATCATCACAGGTCTAGCATTTAATATACTTGCCATAGTCATACTAGCCCACTTCCTTCCATTTTTTTTAACAACTACAGTAATAATTTACTTCAGACATGTAGTTTGTCATGAGGTGACCAGATAAGCATTGCCTGTTTTTTGGCAACAGTCCCCATACTTGGTGATTTGTCCCCAGGTATAGTGGTTCCCAAAAATGTCTCTAGTTAGCCCACAGAAAGAAATTATGCCGTTATTGAACTGCAAATTTACTTTCTACAAAAGGTGAACAAATCTCAACATGTCCTGGCACTAACAGGCTACTCTGTTAACTCAAGATTGGCAACACAACATCTAGTGTCTGTCGTCATATTTTCATTGAGGAAGTGTGATCATATTTATCATTTCAGTAGAAGGCTATAAAATATATCCTAAATGCCTCCAGACTGCTTATGTCAACAGTGGACATTGGCTATGGGTGACAGTGAACTTTTAGTTTCCTCACCAGCTCATTTAGAAACTAAAATGCTGCTTTGAGATATATTAAAATAAAGGTTTTCACATTGTGCATTGTGATATTATTTTCTTATGCATTTTGGTGATGTGTAATGCATTAACACAAAATGTTGGCTAAACAAAAGGAATCATGTCACTAATTATTTATGAATATAACAGTTTCCAAGTTCTAAACCGAAACAGTGTCTGTTAAACTCTGACATTCTTCCCATAACACAAGAATAGCAATTTGGACGACACTAGTGTAATCAGAGGACCATAGTACGCTTTCATTAAGTGGAAAGGAAATAATTATTTATAGTCTTTGCCATGACACTCCAAATTGAGCTCTGATGCATCCTGTGTCCTTGGATCATCCTCTAGATGTCTCTAGCGCTTAAGGGAAGTCCATATGAGGGAACTTCAATTTGCTGGACATGATTTTGATAAAGACACACATGTCTATATAAACTTCCCAAAGCACATCAGAGCAAAAATCAAGCAAAGAATTCTAAGAAACTTTACATAGACCTTTGAGAATTGAGGCATAGCTCTGGGAAGGTTATGAAAACAAATTGCTATAAAATTAAGTCCCCAGGAGTACAGATGGCTCCATCATTGAGAAATGGAAGAAGTTTGGAACCAGCTGGCAGTCCGGCCAAACTAAACTAGTAACCTGGCAAGAAAGGCCTTGGTCATGGAGGTGACCAAGCACCCAATGGCTATTCTAAACAAGCTTCAGAGGTTTTCTGCAGAGATCCGGCCAGAAGGACAACCATTTTTGCAGCACTCCATCAATCAGAGCTTTATTGTAGAGTGGCAAGTCAAAAGCCACATCTGAGTAAAAGGCATATGACATGCCACCTGAAGGACTATGACAGCATGAAGAAAATGATTACCTGGTCATTAACTGATGAAACCAGAATTGAACTATTAGGCCTGAAGGCCAATCACTGTCTGGCAAAAAAAAAATGTACCACTAATCACCTGGCTAATACAATCCATCGAGTAAATGGAGATAAGAGCATCATGCCAGGGTTGAGGGAAGGTTGAAAGGAGCAAAATACAGAGAGGCCCTTGAAGAAAACCTGATCCAGAGCTCACAAGACCTCGGACTGGGGCAAAGATTTATCCTTGAGCGCAACAACAACATATAGCACACAGATATGACAATGGTGTAGTGGCTTCAGGGGGAGGACACCTGAACATTGCAGTTCAGCGATGCCACCCATAAAATCTGATAAAGCTTGAGAGAACGTACAAAGAAGGTAGAATGGGAATAAGGGAATAGATTACGAATCTCCCACAATCAGTAAGTTAACAATCAGATGTTTAGGTGTGTACAGTTGTGCTTATAAGTTAGCATACCCTGGAAGAAATTGTGAAATTTTGGCACCGATTTTGAAAATATGACTGATCACACAAAAAAACTGTCTTTTATTTAAGGATAGTGATCATATGAAGCCATTTATTATCACATAGTTGTTTGGCTCCTTTTTAAATCACAATGATAACAGAAATCACCCAAATGGCCCTGATCAAAAGTTTACATACCCTTGAATATTTGGCCTTGTTACAGACACACAAGGTGACACACACAGGTGAAAATGGCAATTAAAGGTGAATTTCCCACACCTGTGGCTTTTTAAATTGCAATTAGTGTCTGTGTATAAATAGTCAATGAGTTTGTTAGCTCTCATGTGGATGGAAAAGAACTGTCAAAAGACCTGTGTAACAAGGTAATGGAACTTTATAAAGATGGAAAAGGATATAAAAAGATATCCGAAGCCTTACAAATGCCAGTTGGTGCTGTTCAATCACTTATTAAGAAGTGGAAAATTCGGGGATCTCTTGATACCAAGCCAAGGTCAGGTAGACCAAGAAAGTTTTCAGCCAAAACTGCCAGAAGAATTGTTCGGGATACAAAAAAAACCACACAGGTAACCTCAGGAGAAATACAGGCTGCTCTGGAAAAAGACGGTGTGGTTGTTTCAAGGAGCAAATTACGACGATACTTGAACAAAAATTAGCTGCAAGGTTGAGTTGCCAGAAAGAAGCCTTTACTGCGCCAATGCCACAAAAAGGCCTGGTTACAATATGCCCGACAACACCTTGACACGCCTCACAGCTTCTGGCACACTAATTTGGAGTGATGAGACCAAAATAGAGCTTTATTGTCACAACCATAAGCACTATGTTTGAAAAGGTGTCAACAAGGCCTATAGTGAACAGAATACCATCCCCACTGTGAAGCATGTTGGTGGCTCACTGATGTTTTGGGGGTGTGTGAGCTCTAAAGGCACGGGGAATCGTATGAAAATTGATGGCAAGATGAATGCAGCATGTTAAAAGAAAATACTGGCAGACAATTGGCATTCTTCTGCACGAAAACTGTGCATGGGACGCTCTTGGACTTTCCAGCACGACAATGACCTTAAGCACAAGGCCAAGTTGATCCTCCAGTGTTTACAGCAGAAAAAGCTGAAAGTTCTGGAGTGGCCATCACAGTCTCCTTAATATCATCAAGCCACTCTGGGGAGATCTCAAACGTGCGGTTCAAGCAAGACGACCAAAGACTTTGCATGATCTGGAGGCATTTTGCCAAGACAAATGGGCAGCTATACCACCTGTAAGAATGTGGGGCCTCATAGACAACTATTACAAAAGACTGCACGCTGTCATTGATGCTAAAGGGGGCAATACACACTATTAAGAACTAAGGGTATGCAGACTTTTGAACAGGGGTGAGTTCATTTTTTTCTTTGTTGCCATGTTTTGTTTTATGATTATGCCATTCTGTTATGACCTACAGTTGAATATGAATCCCATAAGAAATAAAAGACATGTGTTTTGCCTGCTCACTCATGTTTTCTTTACAAATGGTACATATATTACCAATTCTCCAAGGGTATGCAAACTTTTGAGCACAACTGTATAATTGTCTCCTCACTAGTTTGACACAGCTGTGATTACATAAAGGAAGAAAGGACATTTTTAAAGACTTATTTTAAAAACAGTCCCCTCTGTGGGGTAAGGCCTCCCAGAAAGTTATAGGATGAGCATCTATTTGAAGGCAGAAATGTCATCTGCCTTGAATTTGTCTTTCAGCGAGATGCAGATGGTGATTACTTGTGTCGTCAAGTCACTGTTGTATGTTCAAAGTCTCCAAGACAAATGAAAGCTTTGACATTATAGTAATCCTAGCCCTACAACTAGTGGTCTAACCAGTTCTGCCAACCGGGTTTAACAGGTCAGGTCACAATAAATCTCCTGTTCATGTTTTAGTAGTCCTAGCAGTACTAGTCAGTACCAGTTGTATTCCCTGTAGACACAAGTGTACCATCCCCCAAATACTGAAAATGTATACATATTGGGTATTTGTTTGGTACCCACCCATCCTCCTTGCTGGCCGATCCAGTCTGCCAGTCGGTTGTTGATGAAGGCTGTCATGGCCATTTTGATGGTGTCCTTTAATTCAGGACAGTTCTTCCTCGCATACAAACCAAGAGCCATGGAAGCCTTCAGCAGCTGAAACTCAAGGGCGACCTCTGCTTTCTGGGCAACGGGGGACATACACAGGGAGTCCACACTACGTGCAAACTCTTCCACCGCCTAGGGGAAGGGAAGGGTAGGAACAGGAAGTTACCCAAAAACTTAAGGGAAAAACCTTATGTGCACAATGATGCCCATTTAAGAATGCACACCTTAAGTTAAAACTATGTTGTGTTAGAATATAGCCCCTAAGCTATGACTAATAAGCTATTATACAAACAGGAATATATTGAGGGAAAATAAGTGATATACCATAAACATAAATACTTGCTCTTTAATGGCCCTTTTATTGAGTCATCATTTTTGAATAGTGAAGTAATTAGGCAGCTAGGTAGTTTTCAAAGAACCTAACAAGACTTACTGACAACCCAAAGTCCTTTTCTGAAAACGAAACAGTGACTTATGAGTGAGAATTTCACAACCAAGCCTTAAGAATTAGACCTAGCTTATGGTAAGTATGAAATGTAGTTCAAACTTTTATTTAAGTAAAACAACTTTCAAGCCAACCAGAAACAATAACATGCTAAGGCAAATTTGACTACTAGTCTTTGAATCAGCTGAAAATGTCCAAGGCAGGCCCTCAAAAGGCAACAGTTCAGTGACAAAGTCGGTGTCAAAGATAAGCTATGGTTGTCCTTGTTTTACAACCCGGTTTCCAAAGTACGGATGCTGCGTAAAATGCAAATTAAAACCAAATGCAATGAATTTATCCTATATTTAATTGAAAATAGTACAAAGACCAAATATTAAATGTTGAAACTGAGAAAGGTTGTTTTTGGAAAAATACATGCCCATTTTGAATTTGCCATGGTAAACAATTTTGGTTACATTTTTTAGGAGTAGCATGGAACAATGAGTCAAACAAGGCATGGAGGCCAAAAATCCTGTCAAGAGGAAATCTAAAACACAAAATACTTCATGGACAATAAAAGGTTTGATCTCTGCTTTATTCAGAGTGACAGAGTGATTTTTATTACAGGGGCTGAATGAGCCAATCAGAAGCTAGGGATGATTAGGTGAAATATAAATAGATCAATTGAAATATTGCAATAAAAGGAAACCAAGAGAAACTAATAGTATATCATGTTGAACCTTGATGAAAGTTGGCTTTACATATACCCTGATGAGACGAAACATTATGACCACCTGCCTAATATGCAGTTGGTCCTCTGCATAATGCCAAAACAGCGCCGACCCGCCAAGGCATGGACTCTATAAACCACAGGACACCTTCTGGGGTCACTGGCACCACGACATTAGCAGCAGATACGTCAAGTCCTGTAAGTTGTGAGGTGGAACCGCCGTGGATCTGACTTGGTCTAGTACATTTCACAGATGCTACATCTGATTGAGATCTGGGGAATTTGGAGGCCAGGGCAACACCTTGAACATTACACGTCCCTCATGTGCACTGTCAATAAGGCAGCTACGCAGCAGGGTGCGATGCACCTTGTGTTATGACATATTCCTCTCGTAACAATCATTAAAATATAAGGGCATCGAATACGGAATAGCCTTTATTGCCCTTGCACACCGATGACCCTTGGGCGCCCAACACCCTATCGCCGGTTTGTGGTATGTCCCTCCTCGCACCACTGTCAGTAGGTACTCACCACTGCTGACCGGGAGCACCCCACAAGCCTTTCAGTTTCAGAGATGCTCTGACCCAGTCATCTGGTCATCAAAATTTGGCCCTTAAAGTCACTCAGGTCTTTACCCCTGAATCCAACAAGTTGACTACGAGAACTGATTGTTCGCTAACCATCTAATCGACCCTGACCATGACATGTGCCCTTGTTAGGAGATTATCAACTTTATTTGCTTCACCGGGGAGTGGTCATAATGTTTTGGTTAATCAGTGTATACACCAATATACACAATGCCTTCAGAATGTTTTCAGAACCATTCCCTTTTGCCCCATTCTGTTGTGTACAAGACTTAATTTATAATTGATTAATCAATGACAATAACATTTTTAATCAATCTACACATAATACCCCACTAAGACAAAGAGAGTCATCTTTTTTAGAAATGTGTGCCAATTTATTGAAAAAGTATTTGGGCCCTTTTTTCAGTTCTTTGCAAAAGTGCAAAAACTCACAGCTTTGAGTCTTGTTCGGTATGCCTTTACCAGCTTTGCACACTTAGAATTTGGCAGTTCCTCCCATTCTTCCCTGAAGTTCCTCTCAAGGTCTGTCAGACTGGACAATAAGCGTTGGTGAACGGCAATGTTCAGGTACCCCCACAGATTCAATGGGGTTCAAGTCCAGGCTTTGGCTAGGCCACTCAAGGACATTAACAGACTTGTCCCGAAGTCAATCCAGCATTGTCTTGGCTGTGTTCTATGGTTCGTCATCATGCTGAGTTCAGGTTATTTTGCTTTTGCATTTGGTTTTAATTTTTTCCGTCCCTCAATACTGACCAGTCACCCAGTCCATGGCATTTAGAAGCATCCCCAAAGCATGCTTCACCGTAGGGATGGTATTGGCCAGGAGATGAGCGTAACCTTGTTTTTGCCAGATGTGACAGCGGCCCTTGTGTTCAGAAGATCACTGGTTTAAGCCCCGTGTAGGGGGGTCGGCAAAAGACTGGTTACACCAGCCCTAGTAAACAGTGTTGATGATTACAAACTTCCTCCATTTCACAATGATGGATATAGATGTGTGCCTATGTAAATCAAGTCAAATAAATTGAATTTGCCACAGGTGGACTCTAAGAAAGTTCTAGAGACATCTCAAGGATAATCAAAAGACACAGAATACATCTGAGCTCAATTTGGAGAATACTATAGATGAGATATTTTTATCTATTATAAAGTAAGTCTATAATGCCAGAAAATTGGGAGAAAGCCAAGAGGACTGAAAACTTCCTGAAGGCACTGTACATTTCAGGTCTCATGTAAGGTCATTGGCATAACAAAGCTGTTTCAACCGTTTAAATATACCGGGAAAGACTGGGATGGCCAAGCACTTCAATCTGGTCTCTACTGCTTCCTTAACATCTCTACATGTTCATAGCTAACACTGGAGGACAGCTGCAGAAAAACAAGATACAATGTGTATAATATTTGCCAAAATGCATTTCCTTCATACACAGGCAAAATAAAATCGGGACCCAAATATATAGACCTTAATGATAATGAGGCACATAGTTTCATTCGGACATCACACATTTCATTTTTGAATACTCAGGGTGACTTCTGCGTTGTGTGTGTGTCTTACCTTTTCAGCTGCTGCTTTTTGGAGAATTTGGATATGAGGCTTCAAAAACTCAGAATCTAAGTTGTCAGCCACCTCCTTCAGTTTGTCTGCTATTACAACTGGATCAAAGTCATCATCATCATCATCATCTGCAACACACAGAGCTGGTCTTTAACACTGACATGACTGGTATCGACTACAGTGGATGCTTCCCAGTAAGCCTTCTTCAAATCGACCGTTAGGGTGGAAAACGGCATGCAATCTATTGCATAAATACTGAATCTATCATTCATTTTAGCCTAGTTTGGGGATTAATCAGTGACTTTCTTTCAACATTAGCTCATCCCCAACTAATACCACTGAGCATTTAGCATCAACATACAATTTGTAGCTAGGCTAGTATCCAGTTAATTTCTCCCATTCTCCTAATTTCTGAAGATAAAAATCGTACTCAAAATATGTAGGCCCGTTCGCTGTAACTGTGTTTTAAGTCAATCATCAATGATAAAGAAATTACTGACAGATTAATGCCATTATGGGTTTACCTAATCCATCTGTCTGAAGGTTTCCGCACCTATAGTCGCTTCCGTCCTGATCGTCAAACAAACAACTAATGATTTCATACGTTTGTTGTTCTATAATAGCCATTGTTGACTACTTCAGTTGACAATATGCAGCGAGTGCAATCGACGGTTTGCTAACCAGTCTACATAGCCCGGGCGAACCATTGGCAACGCCTAGAGTGGTATCCTGTCAGCAGCACTAACGATTTGAAATACGGAAACCTTCAAAATAAAAGCGTCAATGTCACTATATTGCATTGTGTATAATTTCTTCTGAAGAAAGCAAATTGTAAAGATAGGCCATTTTATATTGCTTTCTAATGAATGCATACATCAATTAATGGAAAAAAATATATACGTTTTAAAAAAATATATAGATGGAACATGTGTTAGTAGAGTAGGGTAAAGCTGTGTTACCTAATGGCATTATGAGCAGGGATAGATGAGAGCAGCTATACGTCACTTTCATCTCTTCCGAACGATCACGCCGTTCGGAAGAACATCTCTTCCCGAATGCGGGCGCTGTAAACGTGTGGAAGGCAACGGCGCAAAACTGTCAATAGTACTGGTACCATGCCTAAAAGCTGCTGCGTTGTTTTGCACGTCGAATAAGATTTTTTTTTTAAATAGTATACGCTTTTCTTTACTTCCCAAAAAAGCGAAAGACAGCAAAAGGAGAGCTCTGTACCGAGGTAAATTTGGTTTTATGTTTGATATTCGGAGTTTGATCGTCAATACCTCTTCCAAAAAAAATCGTACAAAGACGACAGTGAAATATATACAGTTGGATTAGGGTAGAGAGCAAGTAACACCGTTTGATTTTATCTAAAATCGAACTTCGTTTAGCAGAGCCCAACATGTTGCAAAACGCAGTCGAATGGCTGTTCAGTAGTTTAGGGACCATCATGAAAGTTCAATACCGCTGATTCAATGTGACAAATAAAATATATTTTATTTTGTGTCAATCTAATAATACCTGCCCCTGTAAAGGAAAATCATAGGTACAAACACTTTGTGTGTTATTAAATAAAACTATAATTTTCTACATCTATTTTGGTTGTTAAACCTTATATATTTCATTTTTTAATATAATCCTATAAAGGTAACATATGCACCTACAACCACTTGTATTTTGGTCACTAACCTTTAGATCTGCCCTGTTACATTTCGGTGATTATATCAGAATTGATCCGTCTATACAATACGTTTTTAATAGCTCACTATCCATATGAGCTAGAGACCTACAAACAAGTGTGGTCTGTTCCTTTACCTCTCCTCTGAAAGGTACACCTCTTTTATCAATATTCATTATCTGTATTTCATTTTATAAATGCATGCATTATTGCAACTCTATTACCTAATTCACATGAACTATTTTGAATAGCTTCCAATCCAGATGACATGGACCTCTAAAACCACTTGCATTTTGTTCACTGACCTTCCTTGTTAAGGGTACACCCCTTAGATTTGCCATTTTCCATTTCGGTGAATTTACAGGAATTTATCTTTCGAAAAAGTAATTTTTTTATAGTTCACTATCCATATGTGTTAGAGATCTACAAACAAGTGTGTCGTGTTCCTTTACCTCTCTTCTGAAAGGTACAGCTCTTCTTTTTTCCAAATTCATTACTGTGTATTTCATTTCAAAATTACATGCATTATTACAACTCTATTATATAATTTGCATTAACTATTTTTAATAGATTCAAATCCAGATGACATGGACCTCTAAAACCACTTTCATTTTGCTCACTGACCTTCCTGGTCAAGGGTACGCCCCTAAGATTTGCCATTTTCCATTTCGGCGAATTTACAGGAATTTATATTTCCAAACAACCATTTTTTAACAGTTCAATATCCATATGAGTTAGAGATCTACAAACAAGTGTGTTGTGTTTCTTTACCTCTCTTCTGAAAGGTACACCTCTTGATTTTTCCAAATTCATAATCTTGATTTTATTTTAAAATTACATGCATTATTACCACTCTATTACCTAATTCACATGAACTATTTTTAATAGCTTCCAATCTAGATGACATGGACCTCTAAAACCACTTGAATTTTGTTCACTGACCTTCCTTGTCAAGAGTACGCCCCTTTGTTTTGCCATTTTCAATTTCAGTGATTTTATCAGAATTTACCCTTATATACAATCCTTTTTTAATAGCTCACTATCCATATGAGTTAGAGATCTAAAAACAAGTGTGGTGTGTTCCGGTAAAAAGGTACACCTTTTAATTTTTATACCAAATTTCCTGCAATGTTTCTAATTTTTGAATTGTTTTTCTTTACAGTGGATATAAAAAGTCTACACACCCTTGTTAAAATGCCTGGTTCTTGTGATGTAAAAGAATGAGGCAAAGATAAATCATGTCAGAACTTTTTCCACCTTTAATGTGACCTATAATGTGAACAATTCAATTGAAAAACAAACTGAAATCTTTGAAGGGGAAAAATAAAAAAATAAAAAACTCAATAACCTGGTTGCATAAGTGTGCACACCCTTAAACTAATACTTTGTTGAAGCACCTTTTGATTTTATTACAGCATTCAGTCTTTTTGGGTAGGAGTCTATTAGCATGGCACATCTTGACGTGGCAATATTTGCACACTCTTCTTTGCAAAAGCCCTCCAAATCTGTCAGATTGTGAGGACATCTCCTGTGCACAGCCCTCTTCTGATCACCCACAGATGTTCAATTGGATTCAGGTCTGGGCTCTGGCTGGGCCATTCCAAAACATTAATCTTCTTCTGGTGAAGCCATGCTTTTGTGGACTTGGATGTGTGCTTTGGGTCGTTGTCGTGCTGAAAGGTGAACTTCCTCTTCATCTTCAGCTTTCTAACGGACGTCTGAAGGTTTTGTGCCAAAATTTCCTGTATTTGGAACTGTTCATAATTCCCTCCACCCTGACTAAGGCCCCGGTTCCAGCTGAAGAAAAACAGCCCCAATGCATGATGCTGCCACCACCATGCTTCACTGTGGGTATGGTGTTCTTTGGGTGATGTGCAGTGTTGTTTTTGCACCAAACATACCTTTTGGAATTGTGGCCAAAAAGTTCTACCTTGGTTTCATTGACCATAACATTTTCCCATGTGCTTTTGGGGGACTTGATGTTTGTTATTCCAAACTTCAGCCAGGCTTGGATGTTTTTCTTTGTAAGAAAAGGCCGTATTGCCACCCTACCCCATTCATATGACGAATACGGGAGATTGTTGTCACATGTAGCACACAGCCAGTACTTGCCAGAAATTCCTGCAGTTCATTTAATGTTGCTGTAGGTCTCTTGGAAGCCTCCCTGACCAGTTTTCTTCTCGTCTTTTCATCAATTTTGGAGGGACGTCCAGTTCTTGGTAATGTCTCTGTTGTGCCATATTTTCTCCACTTGATGATGACTGTCTTCATTGTGTTCCATGGTATATCTAATGCTTTGGAAATTCTTTTGTACCCTTCTCCTGACTGATATCTTTCAACAATGAGAT
>JACXGI010012981.1:0-12613 GCA_016801175.1 Esox masquinongy | reverse complement strand
CGGCTGCGTTGACCTTGGACCTCAGAAAACACAGTGGACCAACACCAGCAGATGACATGGCACCCCAAACCATCACTGACTGTGGAAACTTTACACTGGACTTCAAGCAACGTGGATTCTGTGCATCTCCTCTCTTCCTCCAGACTCAGGGACCTTGATTTCCAAAGGAAATGCAAAATTTACTTTCATCAGAGAACATAACTTCGGACCACTCAGCAGCAGTCCAGTCCTTTTTGTCTTTAGCCCAGGCGAGACGCTTCTGACGCTGTGTCTTGTTCAAGAGTGGCTTGACACAAGGAATGTGACAGCTGAAACCCATGTCTTGCATACGTCTGTGCGTGGTGGTTCTTGAAGCACTGACTCCAGCTGCAGTCCACTGTTTGTGAATCTCCCCCACATTTTTTAATGGGTTTTCTTTTCACAATCCTCTCCAGGGTGCGGTTATCCCTATTGCTTGTACACTTTTTTCTACTGCATCTTTTCCTCCCCTTCGCCTCTCTATTAATGTGCTTGGACACAGAGCTCTGTGAACAGCCAGCCTCTTTAGCAATGACCTTTTGTGTCTTGCCCTCCTTGTGCAAGGTGTCAATGGTCGTCTTTTGGACAGCTGTCAAGTCAGCAGTCTTCCCCATGATTGTGTAGCCTACAGAACTAGACAGAGACCATTTAAAGGCCTTTGCAGGTGTTTTGAGTTAATTAGCTGATAAGAGTGTGGCACAAGGTGTCTTCAATATTGAACCTTTTCACAATATTCTAATTTTCTGAGATACTGAATTTGGGGTTTTCATTAGTTGTCAGTTATAATCATCAAAATTAAAAGGAATAAACACTTGAAATATATCAGTCTGTGTTGAAATAAATCAACTTTCTGATGATATTCTAATTATATGACCAGCACCTGTATTTACATAAAACGGTTTAACATATGTTTGTTAAATACACCACAGTAACTACCTCCCAGTCAGGCTAAATAAAACTTTTGGACGAGAGACAAACGTCCACTAATGTGAATGGCAAAAATTATGTGTTAATTTATGTCAATGTCCAGTCGCTTTCACATGAACACAACACACATCATCAATCTATGCATAAGGCAAGCGTGGCTATATATTTGTTGCATTTATGTCAACTAAATATAAGATGGCTAACTTGAATGTACATAAGCAGCCAGGGGTTGTTGAATTCATGTTAAATTAGCCTAAAGTGAATTCTCTCCTCTGATGATAACGTTAACAGAGCAAAATGACTGCATTGGGGTTTGCTAAGTAAAATACAATATTGAGCTCCATCCTTGTCGCTAACACAGACAGTTTGCCTGAAAGCATGCTCGCACGTAGCAGTTAGCCATGAGCATGTCATGGTCCATTAAAGGTGTGAACAACGCAAGTTGTGGGAGACAACTCATTGGTATCAGAGACTGACAGGAGCGATAAGTTAACTACTAATTTTTCTCCACACTGCACTCCTGTGTCGGCTAGTGCAGATTATTGAGATACACTAGATGAAGTGTGACTTTTCTGTCCTTATAGAAAAGGTTTGACATCATTTTGCGATGTGGGCAATTAATGTTATTAGCCAATGGGCTTACAGTACTGTGATGTGTATTCCAGGTTTGGATTTCTATAAAGTAGAGGACAACCGGAAGTTTCTTTTGAGTTAGATGAGATCGAGTTTATAAGACCGAGTATGAAGAGCGAGTCTGTAACGTCATGAACAATAGACTATCAAATGCTGCAATAAATAATTGAATTACTCTCTCCCTTGACGACTGGGAACGCGATCATTATTTCAACCACAATACGAAATGACTGACTTCTAACAGGATGCATGTCACTCTGTCGTTTATGAAATGTACGTCTAGACCTCAATGTGGTTGATTCATCTTATGTTATTGTCCAAAACAAAAATTGAACTCTATTGCGGTTTTAAAATCACTAACTGCCTCATGGTGACATCATAGAGAGTAGCTCAATTCAAAAGGATGACTAGAACTATGATGTGTCTGGTGTCCAAGTTGACCATGCAAAAATAGGTAACGTCTTATTTCACAGAGTGCATGCAAATTGTGATTTATTAATTAGTAATAAAATATGTCGTTTTGGTTTCACTTTGACATTTCATTTTCTGCGTAAATCCCCATGAAAAAAAGCTGAATTTGTACTTCAACTAAATGTGGAAAAGTCTAAGGGGGAGTGGGGTTGAAACATAAGCATGGCCATTTGTCTGACCATTACACTACCCACATCTATTGACAATTATCTGAAAGGCACTGCATCATCGATAAGAGGTTTGCGAGTGGCCCACAAGTGTGTATACCTTGTAGCGATTCTCTGCAGGTTCCGCTCATTCTCTCGGTCTTTCACAATGTCAGGTTTCTCTCTACACATCATCTCCTGGACTCGCTTCATATCAGCCTGTGGGCCCGGGAGAAATTATTAACAACCAACACACAGGCAAACTGTAATTAAATTTTTTTTGTTATTGCATATAAGCTGCAATCTGACCAATAACTGTTAATAGCTGAATACTTGTTTTCATTCAAACGAGAACTTGACATTTCTTCCAAAAATACGCTAGGGATGTCCCCAAATCGAAATTTCTGTCAACCGAAATTTGAATGATTTCCCGACTAGTAAATTTTTAAAACACATTTTTTTTCCATAGACAGATACACTGTAGATGTTTCATTAAAAGTTGCTTGATGCTTTAACCCAATGCATCCACTGCAAGAAAGTGGCCTTAGTGAACATTTCTACATACAGTATGTTGGAGAACGCGCCTGTACCTCATAGTTCCCCTAGTAGGAAACTATGTGCTACAAAGAGGACAATCTTTGGCATGGCAGGAAGTAGCTCTTGGACAAATGAATCCCATTGGATTTCAATTTGATTATTTTAAAGAAATTCTTATCATACTCAAACATTGACATGCAAATATATCCCAGCCCAAGAAAAAGCTTCCATTTGCTTTGTCTCCAGCACAACAGACTGTAGCTACCAGGCTACAGTAATTAAAAATATTGTAAGCTAACATACTGTTTTCAATGTTTTCAAGTGGTTCCCAATTCTCTGTTTGCCAAGTTTGCATTAAAAAACAATCAAGTAATCGACTGAATAGAGTCAGCACTAACGTATGCACACATATGTGCAGTCATTACCTGTTTCTTTCTCTCCAGATACTCTTTCCTCTCTTTCTCCTTCCTCTTGTCCACCTGTCTGTTCTTCAGCAGGATGCTGGGTTTGCTATCTGGGGTTTCCTTCTGCAGAATCTTGGCCATGACCTCCGCCCATCCAGCATTGGTGTTGTTGTCTGCGTCATTGCCCCTCACTGCTTTCTTGTTGACTTCGGCCTCCTCTTTCTCTCCCTCTTCATCCTCAGCCTGTTCCACATCTCCGTCATCACTCCCTTCCTCATCAGATCCGTCTTCATTGCTCTGTTCATCCCTTGAACCCTCTTCATTGCTCAGTCCGTCAGAATCACTCTCATCACTTTGGTCCTTCTGTGGTTCAGAATCCTTTTCTGATAGGTGAAAGAAAGGTGTTCATCATACTGACTCATACAAAAGACTATCTAGCCTAACTGGTTAATGACAATGTTGTTAGCTCTGCTGCTACGTAACAATAACAAACATTTGCTAACCTTTGATGGAGGGCTTCTTAAATGTGTCAACGCGAAGGTAAGCATCATTAAGACTTGAGTCTTTTTTCAATCTTATTCTGTCTTAAACTTAACGAATTATGCTGGTGGACCGGTTTCAAATAAAATTGTTTTTCAAGAATTGGGTTGTGTGGAGAAATAAAGATAGTGTCTGTGCTATCTGTGCCTATTCCCAATGTTTTAGCTACCTATAGCCACAATCAGAAAATAAAAACAATTACCACAACCTCTAGTTTAGATCCCTGTTATGCAATTAACGGTATTCACTATTGAATCTTTCCCACAACAGGACAATTCTCACCTCATCAAGACTTAACTGAACGGCTGCACTATATTTCACTCAAAACCTACCGGGGTAAATTTGGTTTTATGTTTGATATTCAGAGTTGAGTGCACGTGCTCAGCGTTATATCCAGAGGTTGTCTTTGGGAAATAGACGTATGAGTGCTGCCAGCATTGCTGCAGAGGTTGAAGGGGTGGGGGGTCAGCCTGTCATTGCTCAGACCATACGCCGCACACTGCATCAAATTGGTCTGCATGGCTGTCGTCCCAGAAGGAAACCTCTTCTAAAGATGATGCACAAGAAAGCCCGCAAACAGTTTGCTGAAGACAAGCAGACTAAGGACATGGATTACTGGAACCATGTCCTGTGGTCTGATGAGACCAAGATAAACTTATTTGGTTCAGATGGTGTCAAGTGTGTGTGGCGGCAACCAGGTGAGGAGTACAAAGACAAGTATGTCTTGCCTACAGTCAAGCATGGTGGTGGGAGTGTCATGGTCTGGGTCTGCATGAGTGCTGCCGGCACTGGGGAGCTACAGTTCATTGAGGGAACCATGAATGCCAACATGTACTGTGACTTACTGAAGCAGAGCATGATCCCCTCCCTTCGGAGACTGGGCCGCAGGGCAGTATTCCAACATGATAACGACCCCAAACACACCTCCAAGATGACCACTGCCTTGCTAAAGAAGCTGAGGGTAAAGGTGATGGACTGGCCAAGCATGTCTCCAGACCTAAACCCTATTGAGCATCTATGGGGCATCCTCAAATGGAAGGTGGAGGAGCGCAAGGTCTCTAACATCCACCAGCTCTGTGATGTCGTCATGGAGGAGTGGAAGAGGACTCCAGTGGCAAGCTGTGAAGCTCTGGTGAACTCCATGCCCAAGAGGGTTAAGACAGTGCTGGAAAATAATGGTGGCCACACAAAATATTGACACTTTGGGCTCAATTTGGACATTTTCACTTAGGGGTGTACTCACTTTTGTTGCCAGCGGTTTAGACATTAATGGCTGTGTGTTGAGTTATTTCGAGGGGACTGCAAATTTACACTGTTATACAAGCTGTACACGCACTACTTTAAATTTTAGCAAAGTGTCATTTCTTCAGTGCTGTCACATGAAAAGATATAATGAAATATTTGCAAAAATGTGAGGGGTGTACTCACTTTTGTGAGATACTGTATATACAGAGTTTCCACTAAGTCAATTGTCAAGTTCCCTGGCTTTTCCCTGACATTCACTGAATAAAAGGCTGAATTTCCATGACCTATAATGAACGGAAAAACAAGCACCCTTTGTGCAGAGCACTGAGCAAACAAAAAACAGCCCACAGTATTTTAAACCCATCAATTTGCGAGCTTTATTTACTAGTTCACATACGTTTTCAGTACAAAACTAAGTTTTCACTGCTTAAACATACACCAATCAGCCATAACATTATGACCACTGACAGGTGAAGTGAATAACACTGATAATCTCGTTATCATGGCACCTGTCAGTGGGTGGGATATACAGCTCCGGAAAAAATTAAGAGACCACTGCAAATTGAACGCTTCTGTTCCTCACTCAAAACTTTCCTTTTCAACTGTTTTGGAAAGAAAAGAAAAAGGTGCAGTGGTCTCTTAATTTTGCTGTATCTGGCAGCAAGTGAACATTCTGTCCTCAAAGTTGATGTGTTAGAAGCAGGAAAAATGGGAAGCGTAAGGATCTGAGCGTCTTTGACAAGGGCCAAATTGACTGGGTCAGAGAATCTCCAAAACTGCAGCCCTTGTGGGGTGTTCCCAGGATGCAGTGGTCAGTACCTAACAAAAGTGGTCCAAGGAAGGAAAAGCGGTAAACCAGTGACAGGGTCATGGGCGGCTAGGGCTCATTGATGCACATGGGGAGCGAAGGCTGGCCCGTGTGGACCGATCCAACAGACAAGCTACTGTAGCTCAAATTGCTGAAAAAGTAAATGCTGGTACTGATAGAAAGGTGTCAGAACACACAGTGCATCGCAGTTTGTTGCATATGGGGCTGCGTAGCCACAGACCAGGCAGGTTGCCCATGCTGAATCCTGTCCACTGCCGAAAGCGCCTACAATGGGCATGTGAGCATCAGAACTGGACCACGGAGCAATGAAAGAAGGCGGCTTGGTCTGATGAATCATGTTTTCTTTTACATCATGTGGATGGCTGGGTGCGTGTGTTGCTTACCAGGAGAAAAAATGGCACCTGCATGTACTGTGGGAAGAAGGCAAGCCAGCGGACATGTGGATGTTACATTGACACGTACCACCTACCTGAGCTTTGTTGCAGACCATGTGCACCCTTTCATGGCAACGGTATTCCCTGATGGCATTGGCCTCTTTCAGCAGGATAATGCACCCTGCCACAAAGCAAAAATGGTTCAGGAATGGTTTGAGGAACACGAGTTCAACGTGTTGACTTGGCCTCCAAATTCCCCAGATCTCAATCCAATCGAGCATCTGTGGGATGTGCTGGACAAACAGGTCCGATCCATGGAGGCCCCACCTCGCAACTTACAGGACTTAAAGGATCTGTTGCTAACGTCTTGGTGCCAGATACCACATCACACCTTCAGAGGTCTAGCGTAGTCCACGCCTCGACGGGTCAGGGCTGTTTTGGCGGTAAAAGGGGGACCTACGCAATATTAGGCAGGTGGTCATAATGTTATGGCTGATCAGTGTAATGCTCAATTATGATCATCATTGAGATGATGCTCCTGTCGGCTTCATGTGGGTAGCATGCTTCTTACTGTTTGCATGGCTGCGAAGGGCTCTCTCTCCCCTATTTGACAGATCGATTGTGGTTTTACAAACTTTACATTTAACTTTGCTGTCATCTACTTTTAACACCCAGCCTTTGAAGTCATCATTATGTAGCCAAAGCTCTTGAAATGCACATTTTCCTAGGAAGTTTGCCTTCGTTAGCAGGTACAGAAGACCGCATATCTTGACTGTAGTGATTGCCAGTTGACGAGCGAGAAGGGGATAAATGGACGCTGAAAAATTAAGTAGCCTAACCATAACAATATGCAATACAGGAAATGTGTGAAATAACCTGATAAAGAAGAATACTGCATAGAAAATATATTTTGATAAATGGCAACTAAAATTTAAACATGCTACAAAATTCCCTGATATTCCATGACTTGGACTAAAAAAATATAAAATCCCCTGATTTTCTATGTCTGGAATATACTTTTTAAAATCCCATGATATTCCAGAAATTCCATGACCAGTGGGAACCCTGTATATAGAATCAGGTGAAGGTAGAGAGCAAGGTACACCCTTTGGTTTGTCGGTTTCGATCCGTTTGCAAAAAACAATTTTATGTTACTTTCAATGGAGGAATATTATATGGATGAGGCTAAGGGACCGTCTTTAAAGTGCATTCATCAGAAATCATTGCTTAGACATTGTTTCTTCGTGCCAACTTCCATTTTTTTCTTTTTCTTCACATTCACAACTAAAAAAAGGTGTTATTATTTGTTTATACTAAAAAATATTATACACAAATAGGCTAAGCCTAAGTCATTTTACAGATGATGATATTATCCAAGAGACATATTAGCTCTAAATCAATTTATACTTTGGTCACTGACCTTCCTTGTCCCAATTCCCAGCTTATAATTTCTGTTTTTCCTTCTACTTTAATTTCTCATTCGAAACTGCATTTTTCTAATAGCTCAAAACCTCTCAAAGGTACACCTATATTTTACAAGTGAATTCTCTGTATTTTATATAAAAAAATATATGCATCAATCAAAAAACTAATACCAAACATAGATTAACTTTTTCATAATTTGCTATCAAGACATGTACCTCTGAAAGCAAATTTTTTGGTCACCAAAGTACCGTCCGTTGAATTGCTATTTTCAATTTTGTTAATTTTAGCAGCTTTTGTCTTTCTCTACCACTATTTTTAATAGCTCACTAACCATTTCAGCTACTTTTCTACAAACACATGTGGTGTGTTCCCTTACCTTTCCTCTAAAAGGTACACCTCTTATTTTTTCCAAATTCATTATCTTGATTTTATTTTAAAGGTACTTGCATTATTACAACTCTATTACCTAATTCACATGAACTATTTTTAATAGCTTCCAATCCAGATGACATGGACCTCTAAAACCACTGGCATTTCGTTCACTGACCTTCCTTGTCAAGAGTACATCCCTTATATTTCCCATTTTCAATTTCAGTCAATTTACAGAAATGTGTCTTTCTAAAGAACTAATTTTTAATAGCTCACTATCCATATGAGCTAGAGATCTACAAACAAGTGTGGTGTGTTCTTTTCACTCTACTCTCACAGGTACACCTTTTAATTTTTATACCAAAATTTGTGCATTGTTTCTAATATTTAAATTGTTTTTATTTTATTTTTTCTGTGTGTAAATTGTTTTCATTCTTTAGTGCAGAGGTGTCAAACCGGTTCCACGGAGGACCGAGTGTCTGCAGGTTTTTTCTCTCACCTTGTACATGATTGATTAATTAGGTAGTCACCTAAAGATAAATTCCTGTAAATTTAAATGGAAAATTGAAAATGGAAAATCTAAAGGGCGTACTCTTGACCAGCAAGGTCAGTGAACAAAATGCAAGTGGTTTCAGAGGTACATGTCATCTGGATTGGAAGCTATTAAAAATAGTTAATGTGAATTAGATAATAAAGTTGTAACAATGCATGTAATTTTTAAATAAAATCAAGATTATGAATTTGGAAAAAGGAAAAGGTGTACCTTTCAGAACAGAGGTAAAGGAACAAAACACACTTGTTTGTAGATCTTTAACTCAAATGGATATTGAGCTATTGAAAAAGAGTTGTTTCGAAAGATAAATTCCTGTACATTTTCCCAAATTGAAAATGGTAAAACTAAGGGGGGTACTCTTGACAAGGAAGGTCAGTGAAAAAAATGCAAGTGGTTTTAGAGGTTCATGTCATCTGGAGTGGAAGCTATGAAAAATGTTTATGTTAATTTGGTAATAGAGTTGTAATAATGCATGTAATTTTAAAATAAAATCAAGATTATACATTTTGAAAAAAATAAGAAGTGTACCTTTCAGAAGAGAGGTAAAGGAACACACTACACTAGTTTGAAGATATCTAGCTCATATAGATAGTGAGTATTAAAAAACGTATTGTATAGAACAGGGGTGTCAAACCGGTGGGCCGAGTGTCTGCAGGTTTTTGGTTTTTCCTATAAATTCGTTCCCAGTTCAGACCTAAGCCACCAGGTGAGGGTAGAAACTAAACAATTACTGACCTTATTAATCAATCAAGTACAAGGTGAGCGAAAACCTGCAGACAATCAGCCCTCTGTGGAACCAGTTTGGCACCTCTGGTATAGAAGGATCAATTCTCATATAATCACCAAAATGCAAAAGGGCAAATCTAAAGGTCAGTAACCAAAAAGTGGATTTATATGTATATGCCATTTTATACAATAAAAGACATACACAATAAAAGTGGATTTTATTGTATATGTCATCTCTGTGGGAACTATTAAAAAATTAAATATATAAGCTTTAACAACAAAAATATATAGGTTTGTTTAACAACACAAGAAGTGTCTGTACCTATGATTTTCCTTTACATTTGCAGGTATTATTAGGTTGACACAAAATTAAATATATTGTTTTAATCAACTTTCAATCAACGGAATTGCTTTTTCATGACGGTCCCTAAACTATTCAACAGACATTCGACAGCGTTTTGCAACATTTTGAGCTCTGCTAAAGGAAAAGTTCGATTTTCGATCAAATCAGAGGGTGTATTTTCCTCTCTACCCTCATCCAATTGTATATATTTCACTGTCCTCTTTGTACGATTTTTTTTTATTTGTAAGAGGTATTGACGATCAAACTCCGAATACAAAACCTAAAACCAAATTTACCCCGGTTCAAAACCTTAGCGATTAATTTGCACCTACAAAGTTGCAAATGTTGGAATTATAGATATGTTAAGGTCTACTTTACTTCAACTGTAAATTAATGTATACGAGATCACCCCTATATGCCATCATCATAAATGATCACCAACAACTTTGCTGCAAGTATTTAGTTTTTTCTATGAGAATATATGTTGTCTCCCACTTGCAACATTACACCAATTAAAATTCTACGTAGGTGTAAACTTAGCGAATACAGTTGATTCCGATCTGATCATGTTACTTATTGGCTATGCCAATACTATAATATCGACGTCTGCTAGCCTGAGTAGCTAACTACACCTTGCTTGAGTCCAGTCTGCTGATTCTGAATCTGGAAAATAGATATGAACAACCACTAACGTACTTCTTTGTAACAATTTAGTTTTACAAACTTTACGGGGAAAGATACCAAAGTAAATGTTTAAATGTACCCAACATCTCTGCAGAGCTCTGCACACGTGCCTTCTTCACAGGTGCCGTCATTATTGCGGAAATGCATCGGTGCATCACTGAAAATCTTTCGTGGAAAAGGTTCACAATATTTGGTTCCGATCCGTGATATGTCATTCTCCAAACTTTTGTTCCATATGTGAGGTTTGTGCACCAAAGTGCATAATTCACATCACGAGGGAATTAGTAGAAGTTGCGAGACATATACCCTCTGCTAAACGTTTTATTCCAACGTAAACAAAATTGTCTGGTTCAGCAAACCTAACACATAGCCCAACAGTTGAGGAAATTTACTTTCAGTTAATTAAAGGAATCGTATTCGTTATAACCGGAGAAAATTTGGTTTTATGTTCGATATTCAGAGTTTGCTTGTTATTAGCGCTCCCCAAAAACGTCCTACAAAGACGACAGTGGTATATATAGAATCAGGTGAAGGTAGAGAGCAAGGTACACCCTTTGGTTTGTCAGTTTCGTTCCGTTTTCAAAAAATGTTTTTACGTTACTTTCAATGGAGGGATATTACGCGGATAAGGCTAAGGGACCGTCTTAAAAGTGCATTCGGCATAAATTATTGTTTCAACATGTTCTTTCTTGTGCCTACTTCCATTTTTTGCCGGACTAAGAACAGCGAATGTGAGTGACTGACAGACCCTCGTTAAATAGCGTAGTGGTTAGAGAAGCGGATTTGTGAACTGTAGGTCCCGAGTTCGTGTCTCCGCGCAGGCGTTGCGTAGTATGCATTATGAATTATTCCGTATAGACGAAAACTTCGCTGGCTAAAACCGTTAGGATCTACATTATGGTAAGCCTGAAATAAAACAGTTTACGGTTATATTGCGACTGTTTCTGGTGGATTTTCAAAGTATGCATTCGTGCATGCATTTTGGGTCAGGATAGACAAACATTTGCTGGCTTAACAACGTAGTTACGATATCTTAAGCCTTAACTGAAACTGTATATGGTTATATTGTGACTGTTTCTGGCATGGAATAGTTCATCTTCAGTCTCGCTAGCAATTGTTCAATTCTTATGATTATTCCTAGGAAGTTAGTAGATACTAGTAAGCCTATTTAACACAATCCTCAATGGAGTCTAGCAACTGCTGAAACTTGTAATGCCGTGGCGTAGTGGTTAATGTCAATTTCTCTCATATGGAAGACCTACGGTCGAATCTATTGAGAGCAACAACATTTATTAATTATTTCTGGTAGATTCCACGATTCTCTCGTATTTTCACTTGATGAAAAAGTTAGTTATCATTGCCTTTATTGATAGTTATTGTATAAATGTCATTCATGAATGAAAGAAAAATGTATGTTGTTTTGCCATGAAAGAAAAAAATACGTTCCTATGTCATGAAATGAAATAGTGAGGGAAAAAATTATTTGATCCCCTGCTGATTTTGTACGTTTGCCCACTGACAAAGAAATTATCAGTCTATAATTTTAATGGTAGGTTTATTTGAAAAGTGAGAGACAGAGTAACAACAAAAAAATCCAGAAAAATGCATGTTAAAAATGTTATAAATTGATTTGCATTTTAATGAGTGAAATAAGTATTTGATCCACTTTCAGTCAGAAAGATTTCAGGCTCCCAGGTGTCTTTTATACAGGTAACGAGCTGAGATTAGGAGCACACTGATTGATTGATTGCTTCTGTCCACAGAAGCAATCAATCAATCAGATTCCAAACTC
Organism: Esox masquinongy; assembly: GCA_016801175.1. Lineage (NCBI taxonomy): Eukaryota > Metazoa > Chordata > Actinopteri > Esociformes > Esocidae > Esox > Esox masquinongy. The sequence continues at coordinate 597 of JACXGI010012981.1, read as the reverse complement.
TCCACCATGGCCAAGACCTAAGAGCTGTCCAAGGATGTCAGGGACAAGATTGTAGACCTACACAAGGCTGGAATGGGCTACAAGACCATCGCCAAGCAACTTGGTGAGAAGGTGACAACAGTTGGTGCGATTATTCGCAAATGGAAGAAACACAAAAGAACTGTCAATCTCCCTTGGTCTGGGGCTCCATGCAAGATCTCACCACGTGGAGTTGCAATGATCATGAGAACGGTGAAGAATCAGCCCAGAACTACACGGGAGGATCTTGTCAATGATCTCAAGGCAGCTCGGATCATAGTCACCAAGAAAACAAGTGGTAACACACTACGCCGTGAAGGACGGAAATGCTGCAGCGCCCGCAAGGTCCCCCTGCTCAAGAAAGCACATGTACAGGCCTATCTGAAGTTTGCCAATGAACATCTGAATGATTCAGAGGAGAACCGGGTGAAAGTGTTGTGGTCAGGTGAGACCAAAATCGAGCTCTTTGGCATCAACTCAACTCGCCGTGTTTGGAGGAGGAGGAATGCTGCCTATGACCCCAAGAACACCATCCCCACCGTCAAACATGGAGGTGGAAACATTATGCTTTGGGGGTGT
>JACXGI010012980.1:0-21695 GCA_016801175.1 Esox masquinongy | reverse complement strand
GTGTGTGTGTGTGTGTGTGTGTGTGTGTGTGTGTGTGTGTGTGTGTGTGTGTGTGTGTGTGTGTGTGTGTGTGAGCAGGTGGTCACGGCGTGGTTGTCCACTGGTCCAGGTGCAGAGCTCTGTCCGTTTTGATCCTGGCCACGCTGCTGATGGCGTTCTGTGCCGACCTCACCACGGAGCACATCAAACCCATCCTTGATCACTCTGCCACCTCACAGGTGGGTCCACACCTGTCACTGACTTCATGTTGTGCAAAGAAAATTCAAATGAGCGTTTGTGTTTGATTGGTTTAGATTCCTCCTCCGTTTCACTCCATTTGGAACCATTTTCATCCTTTTCATTCTCATTGAGGAGTCTTGCAAAGCACACAGACGTCACACACATTTAGACTGGTGTGTAACTGGTGTGAAAACTCTGGTTGACCCTGTCATAAAACAACATTTTGTACACAAATGAAGCCACCTGCTTTGCTGTTCAGCAATGGTAGACAACTTAAAAATGCGTTGTCTGGACTACGTGAAGGCTAGCCAAGTGTGTCACTGTCCCCCGGTTATGCAGTATTTCATCGGTGTGACCCTGCTGGCTATGGTGACGGAAATTCCAGAGATCATGAACGGAATCCAGTTCGCCCTGCAGAACAACATCAGCCTCAGGTGAGTCGTGTAGTCGAGCTGTTTTTTTTACCGTCCTGCTGGATCCGGTCTGACTGACACTGACTTGTTCTTCGTGGCTGCAGCTTGGAGGTGGGAAGCTGCATAGCCGTGCAGGTCTGCATGATTCAGATCCCCCTACTCATCTTATTCAACGCTTTTTATGTAAGTAACAAAAAATTAAAAGCATCGGCATTGGGGTTAATGGCGTTGGCGTGCATTTACGTGAAGCTTCATGGTATTTGACCGGAGCGGCTGTCAGGAGTGAACAGATCACACTAAATGTGACTCCACCTCTTTTCCAGGACGTAGGATTTGTGCTCATATTCAGTGACTTGCACCTTTGGGCCAGTATCTTTAGTGTCATAGTGGTTAACTACATTTTCATGGACGGCAAGTCTGACTACTTTCAGGGTAAGTGCTTGGTTGTCATTGTTATTGCGTGGGTTGGGAAATTTTAAATACAACAGCAATAATGAACTTTAGTCTAACTCCTAGCCCCTGCTTTATTTGCAGGTACTGCTTTGGTGGTGGTCTACCTAATTCTATTGGCGCTATACTTCTTTGCCCCGTCACCTCCTGCCTGTTGAGCTCTTTCACAAAGAAACATCAATTCCCGGAATTCTGTTCATTACGATTCATAGTAGCTGATTTGTTGTTTCAGAGCTATGTGGACTCCTGTTTCAATCAGTTTTCTTCTATTTGTATGTAACTGAACATGACATAGATCTTATCAGTGACTTATTGTGGTTTAAAACGGGGGTTATAGAGAGGAGGTTGTCAGATTTTACAGTTTTACACTAGTGTGGTTTTGGTGTTAATCTAGGGGTGATTTCGACCAAGAAATATGAAAATTATATAATGCAGACATTTGTTCGGGAAATGAAGAGATTGTCACTGCCACTGTCTCTCGACTGTTCTGTACTTTGACTCTTGCATTAGATATGGTGCAGCCTTGCTATGTACAATACAATAATTGCACCTGAATCATTTCACAGCTGTATTTGGAAAATAAATGATCTCTTGGCACTAAGGACATGTCAAAATGTTTGTCCAGATTGAGGTGGTCACGGTTGTTTTGTCGTTGTGACTGATGACTATAGTAATGAAACCCAGACGGTTGGTAACGGCACACTACAAGGGGTTCATGCAAGGACAACCAATATCGAAGGGTCATTCCATGTCAGTTTTCATACTTCTACGCTAAAGCATGCAAAGGATCGTCCGTTCCGAGACCTGTTCGGGATCAGCACAAACAGATCTGGGACAGGCTTTGCAAAACAAAGAAGGTGAAACCAAACTACTATTACAGTATGTTTATTGACTTAACAATCGAAACCAAACATTCACAAATACTGGCTCAGTTCAGTGGTCGCCTATAGAAACTGTTCGCTGCGCAGAAAGTCCATAGTAGACGACTCCTTTCCAACATAAACGGTGGCTGTCTTGACATCATGCAAATTGGAAGTCTGTGTGTCATCGTGCAGTAGAAAATAAGAGGGGCAGGAATGGGAAATGGTTCTAGTTGCATGTCCCAGTGCCCCAGAGATGTCACTTAAAGGCCAATTGAATTGGCTGAAATGTACAAACGCTGCCCTCCTGGAGGGCACAGAGGCACACAACACAAACACTCCCAGACGAAGGAGGGCGGGCACAGACAAAGGCATTTCCTTGACGGGGAGCAGGAAATACTGGGTTTTGATTGACCTTTTAAACTATTCCCACGGCAACAACCCACCCTGACCCTAAACAAGTTTTATTACATCCAACAAGGCAAATTTTCATTGTACTGAATTCAAGGTGCAATAATATTTGGCATTTAACAACATCCCTAGCTCAACAGGAACTCATCTGAACTGTGTGGATTAGTGTACCATGGCACTCTGCATATTTAAGGTTTTTTTTAATATATATTTTTTAAGATATAACAGCAGAACAACAACTTTAGATTGGGACTCAAGTACAACAACATACACCGACTGTAGTGAATCCACTAATACTGCAGCATAATTCAAAACCACTCAACTTGGAAAATGATGGTAGTTTTTTTTTCTTCCAATATTTCTTTGACAATGGAGCAGTTTAGTGTTTGGAAAGGGCTGAGTTAAAAGATTCACCAGTGCATTGTCGACTGATCTGACACTAGTAATGTGTGTTACTGTTGGTGTGAGGGAGATGATTAAAAAAAGGAAAGAATAAAAGAACAATCACATGGAAAAAATTCATACTTTTTTCAAATATTTGGATAAAACTACACCATTACTCACATTTCCTTTTCTAAAGTCTCAGTCAAAGTTGCTCCTCAACACACACTACTCGAGATCTGTGGTACTTCAATACCATTGAAACTTTGGGAAAGGCACTGAGTCAAATTAACGTTAGTATTTGTCTTAAAACTGTTCCCCTGAAAAGAGTGTTCTATTTTCTAATCAGCATAGAGGAAGTAAAGGTTGGAAAATAATTGGGAGTAGATTTTATTTGAATAAAAGCATTTTAAAGTAATTAGAATAGCACCGTATTTACAGTGCTGGGATGATCTGGACCGAGAAGAAATAGTTGAAACTTTTAAAATAAACCAGGGCCAGATTTTTGACCTACCTATTATCCATTGCTATTGTTTTCTAATGAGAAGACGAACAGGGTTGTGTCCCAAACGGGGTCTGGTCAAAAGCATGCCCTTAGGAAACAGCCCCAGGCACCTTCATCAGGGTAAAACTCATTATAAAGGAGTGTGACGTGAGATTAGATGGGAGGTTTTCTATTAGATCCAACTACTGTTGTGTCTGCTCTTAACACCAATAATCGACAAACAGTTAAGATCAGACATGACCCCTTAATAATATGCCTGGAATGGGGAAGGGAAGTACTGGGGACAACCTGTGTTGAAGTCTGGAGGCGGGTCTAGTACTAACGCTACCCCTTTTGATCTGACTCGAAGACTGTCCCATATAATTGTACGCCGAAAGGAAAACGATACAGAACGACTCAAAAAACGAAAAAAACAAATATACATCCTTCAAATAAATAAACATGCACCGTTTCCTTCTAAATGGCACTCCTATTAAAGTCACAAAGGCCATTATAAAATGAGAAAGTAGTGAGGGTCATGGTGAAGCTGTACTCCGTAGAGCCAATGACGTCCAGGTCAGCAGGCAGAATGAGGTGGGTTACTGGCCAGCCGCCCAGCCTACGGTAGGCCAGGTGGCCGAAGGGGGGGGGGGCGTGAAACAATCCACTTCATTTCCCGTTTTTTTTTTTTAAAATCGTCAAAAGTTCAAAAGAAAAAAGGCATCCTATTGTTTTTGGTTTTAAGGCGGGGCAATGTATACAAAGCCTGGACCCTCCCTTAAGGGTGACCCCCTTAAAACAAAATCCTGCGCTCCACAGCCGTCCGTCCTTTATTTCAAGCGCTCAATGAGTTCCTGTGTGAGGCCCAGGTTGAGGAGCTGGATGGTGGGCAGCTGGGCCAGGTGTGGGTGGGCTTTGAGGAGGCGCTCCCAGCACAGCTCCAGCAGGCTGGGCACCACCAGCCAGATCTTAAACAGGGAGCCAGTCCGCTTGTTCTCGTGGATGTTCACCACTCCACCGTGGATATACATGCAGCCCGCCTGATGGGAGAAAACAATCAGACTTACACATCTGTGCGTGGGCCGTCGGACTCGCATGCTCGATACGAATAACACACTCGTCGTCAAGCCTCTAACTGTGAAATGTGTGTAAGTGTGAAGTGCAGCAGGGGCAAAGACAAAACTGTACTCTTTTCAGGGCCTAGGGACCAGGATTGGGAAAAACCCTGACAGGAGCAGTGCTAGAGAACAATGAGGAGACATGGCACCTTATATCTGCTATTCTAGGACCTGCAAACCAGTGATATGCGATGGGGACACACCGTTAAAGATTTAAAACATTAGTGGCATGGTGTAGCGCTCCCTACTGACCGGGGTCACAGCTGCACAGTGAAAGTAGGCTGGTTCAGGCATTACTGCTGGGAGCTTGGTCCACTGAAACGTCTGTAGGTTGATCTTCCACAGGTCAGCCACTATCACTTCCCCATTGTAACCGCCGCATATAAACACATCTGACAGAGAGACAGCGTCACAGGTTAGACGGGCCCCGTTTGGAGTCGTTGGCACTTAATCGATAGGGATTCTTGAATTAAGTTGTTAAGAGCAGTTAGGACAGATGTGTGAAGACGCATGGCGATCGCTGATTTCAAACCAGCCCCGCTAAGAATGTGGTCACCGTTACGACCGGAACTGTTATACAATAAAAAAAAAAAAATTTTGATACTGCTGGAATTCAATACGAAACGTGACAGGAATCTCACCGGTCTGTATCTGCACACAGCTGTGACATCTCCTGGGAGCAGGGTACCCTGTCAAAAACCAAGGCAATTAAATGAGCAGGAATATGCAAAGAGCGATGTATATTTGTTTTTACACTGAAACATCAAAATGCCAACCTATTTTATCGTGTGGCTTCGTTGAGATCTCTTCCCAGGAATTTGTCTCCAGGTTGTAAGCGTGTATCTGGTTAGGGGGAAGGGAAGAAAAGACTTTGCATCAAAATAAACAACACAACACCTATTCAGTGGCAGAAGCTGCTGCTTAAATGGACAATCATAATCAGCCCTCCTGTGCTAAATATTCTCTGGAAAAGCATCGAATGACTAATCTACCCAGAGCAGCCGTCTCTCGGAAAGTTAGACAGCTATCACAGGTTGGCTTCTTCATTCTTCCTACCTTTATCAAAGTTAGAGCAGAGATTTAAATTGGCAAAAAAGTGACATGGTGGTAACCGATTCGATCACTTATAAATCTATGCTTGCCTCAAGGAAAGATACATTTGTACAATGGAAGAGGTTCTTGTTGACTCAGGTGCTACCTTGTCCAGGGGGTAAGAGGTCCAGGAGGTCCCCCCTCCCAGTATGTATATCCTCTGGCGGTCGTGTGCAATTTCATGCCTGTACCTGTGACAAAAACACATGGTTCATCGTTAATACTACCCAATGACCTTGAAGCAGAAAATGGACCAAAACAGGGAAAGACCTTTTTGAACAACTTTCTGGTCTCGCCACATGTTTCAGGGATTTAGATCTGGGCTCATTGCTGGGCACCTCAGAACCATCCAGCATTTGTTTTTTCTTGTATTGTCTCGTTCTCTCAGCAGAGGATCTCCTACCACCCAACCTCCATTCACTGAGTTGGAGACAGGTGGTGCGACTTTAAACTGTCATACTTTGTGTCAGAAGGTTTCAGAAACAGAACCAGAGTGGCAATTGAATGATGTCCTTTCTAGATCAATCAAAAAAAACTTGCTGCAAACTTCCTCTTGCGGCACGTTCAGGGAGGTTGCTATAGAGGTATGGGCCTTAAACTTCTTGATAACAGTGTGTAGGTTTCTCAAAGCTCATTGCGTTATGTGTGGTTACACAAAACAGGATAATTATTTTTTTCTCTGTACAGGCTGAAGGAATTTCACATTGCAGGCACCTGCAACTCACCACAGCTGCAGGTGAGTTCATTTCAAAAGCTGAAACCCAAAAGAAATACATGTGGATACCAGAGGATTTATGAGTTTCAACAGTTTAAGAAGAAATTGTGTATCATTTGAATGAAGCGCAAGGGTGCCAATAACTGTATACCACTATAAACATTTTACAATATTTTGAGCAAACTGAAATTATATTTCATCGATTTGGTCATTTAGTTTGGTGGCCACATTGGACAAAAGGCTTTCATTTACCCGCATCTTCTAAACGTTGCGCCCCTCTGAATGACATATTGCTAGGAGAACAGCCCGCTGGGACAGGACACTCACCGTTCCTCAGGCAGGTCATCCGGTGGGTTGTTGGGTTTGAGGTGGATCCACTCTCGTGTGGTCAGGTCAAGTCTGTGCAGGTCTGTACTGTAGATGTAGCCCGTTGTTCCCCCAAACACATACAGGAAGCCGTTAATGATGGCCATTGCCTTGGGGAGACAAAAACAAAACGGCAAATGTGGTGAAATCAAACGACAAGAAAATCTCTTTATTTGCAAGGATTCCCCATCATCTTCTCTGGTGATATTATACGCTCCACTTGGAGATGCCACTCCCTAGTGTTGTGGAATTCGGGCTACTATGAATTTAAAACAAGCCAAGCTAAAATATTTTATTCAAATAGCACCCAAATGTATGCACTGGTTACAAAGCGGGTCAACGGAATGCAGATTGCACGCCCAAATCCCAAAACGAGGCAAGAAAAAGCCAAAGGCCCAGCTGCAGAGACAACGGGTTGGAAAGGGATGAGGGATCCAATGTACCTGTCCGTAGATCCGGTTGGGCTTCTTCCCTCTGCAGTTGAGCAGCGACCATCGCTTGTATTTGACGTTGCATACGTGGACGTCGTTCCCGTTGTTTTCCCCGAAGGGAATCCCGGTGCCACCGAACACCAGCAGATTGTTGCCGTGTAAAACAGCTGACGGAGACAGGAGACCATAATGTTTAACCTGGGTCCGGCGCCGTAGCGAAACCCGTAGAAATGGATACATTCGCATTTGACACACATTATTGATTGCATGCACATATTACCTGTAGTACTTGTGTTAAAGGGGAGGGTGAGGGGGATGATTGGGTGGCCATAATGTTAGGAAGGCCAGGCTGAAAATGTGGCCCGGGCAACGAGGTTAACACCTCCACTCTTACGTTAAGTGCCATGCGATCTAAAGTCACCACGGAGAGTTAAGGCACCAATCAAACGTCCTTTCAAAAGATGACACGACATGCAGGTCAATGTCCCCTTCACTGCCCTGGGGTTTTGTGGTGTTTTTTTATTTTTCATCGTTAGAGCATAGGGCATGGGGGGGTGGCTCTCACTTGCACTCCAACACCTCTTCCATCAAGAGTATGATCAGGACTGACCCTGCTAACTTCACAGGCCAGCCAGCCATGGGATTGGGTCTCATTATGAAGTTGGGGGGGTGGGGGGGACTGGCACCGGCAAAGGTAATAGGAGAAGGACCTACTGACAGTTTATGGACAAAATCATCCAGTCTTTTATTAAAATAGTCTGATGCTATTGAGGTGTAGAAATGCTCATAAATTATTTAGTACATGAATGCGTCAGTAAAATCATAAATTTTTAATGGACTAAAACGCTTCCCTTGGCTCTAAATCGGTTTTGGCCACCCACCAGAATTTCACTGGCATTCTTTCATACAGAATTAGTTACGCATTTAAGGTGTGGAGTGTCATGTTATTTTGCCATCTTGATAATACAAAACCGTATAAAACAAGTTGTTATCGATATCAATACATTGATAAAATAAGAGTTTTCCCATTCATCAATTGGGTTGGGTAGATTGCAGTAGATTTGTCCTGATATCACAGCTGTAGTGAACAGTAGTTACATGTGTCTACTTCATGAGTAGGTTTAATATACAGAAGATAACAAGGTAAGACGTCAGCGTACAGTCACAACATAGAGCAACAGATTATTTCATACATTCTTACTTTAGTGTCACTTCAATAGATTGTCTTTGTCAACCAGCATAGCTGCTGTAACCCTATTGTATTTAAGGTTGGTTACTATTATTCTTCAGTTTCCGCCATGGAAAAGAGCAAATTCCCATGAGATCATGAGGCAAAGATATGTGAATTCCATCAGAATAATAAAGAGCAATAGTAAATTGGTCTAGGCCCTCCCATTCAAAGCCATGCCAATCGGCCACCCCCGGAAACACTGCTTACAGCTATAATTTGTATTGTCATCTTTCCAGCTGATGACAAATTATTTGCAGGAACCACTGAGTTGTGCAGTGATTCCACATAGCTTCTTTAAATGTGCCTAAACTGTAAGCGGCTCTGGACTAAAATGTGAATTCCATAACTGAAGAAATGTGTCCTAGTGCTGCCCTTACCTGACATGGACGCCAGTTCGGTGGGCATGAAGCCCTCTGTGCGGATCTGCTGCCATGTGCCCGTAGCGAAGTGGTACCTCCAGAGCTCCCTGAACAGCGGGTAGTCCTCGTTCTCCTGGCCGCCCGACTCGTCGTAGTCCGGGTTGTACCCCCCGAACACATACAGGTTAGTGTTGTCTGCCACGCAGCGATGCCCGCTCCGAGCTGGGGGCATATGAAGACCTGTGTGTGGGGGGGGGGGGGGGGGTGTGGAGGTCACAGGGTAACAGGCATATTAGGGGTAACTAAAATCTGATTATTAAACACAGCTTTTGGTCTCTTTCACAGTGACTGTACACCAACAGAGATGTCAAGTTCCCTCACACCACATTTCAGCTATATGACCTCCCTCTCTGCAGTCCTATCTGCAAAGCGGTGAAAAATGCTCAGTGCTAATAGCCTAATGCCTAAACTGGGCACTTCCGCAACCTGCAACACAGCAGCCGATAATAGAAGTATTCAGCGTAAAATTCCACAAAATCAGAGTTTAATAGTCAGCTATTTGGCAGTTTGAACATTTAAATTACAGTTCAATTACAGATTAATTTGTCCATAAAAAAAACTATTCCCATCAACCACTGAAGAAGGGCAAGGTGCATGAGTTCCAAATTACTGAATAATTAGGTCAAATGGCACATTTTTAACAATCTTGTGATAAAAAGCATGTCCTGGATTAGTGTAAGAAAACCCATGGAAACTGTTTACACGCCAGACATTTTTTTCAAAACACAGGTCTCAGCACAGCCTACCAAGCCCAATCCTAATTCAAGCTATCAACAACACTTTTGCTCATGTAAAGAAAGTCAGTGCAGAGCAGATGTTTTTAAACGTACCCTTTAGTTATAGCGGTTGTCTCTTTGAAATAAAATCTATTTTCCAAGAGACCTGTTCCAAACAAAATGGCAGCTGGGAGGGAGACAGTGTTTCAGAATAACCAATTTCTGCAGCAAAAACACACAAAGACCCGCCTGTCACTGGCTGTTGTTGATACTATGCTTTCACAGCATGCAATATGCAAACCCCTGATACCTCCAGCAGCAGGCATCAGACTAAGATAAAATGTTACCACGCCAACACTACACTCTGAGGACCTACATGAGTAGATAACACTAAAGACAGGACAACCTTCATCTTCAGTGTCAATGTAGGTTTAAGTATCTCAAGAAACTCATGAAAATCATGATACCAAGTAATTAGAGGGAGCTCTCCTGTGAAAATGAACTTTACATTTTCTTTCCTACATCCTCTCTCCTTCATGACCCGGAAAGCAATAAATGGAGTAGGAGATGGCAATTCGTTATGAGGCTATTCTTCCCTCCTTGATAGCCCAATGAGGCAGTTTCAAAACCCCTTTGAATCAGCTTTTGTTTTTTTCCCCAGAGGACCAACGCATCCATGTCTAAAAATAATATTATTGTTGTTTCATCAATAAAACGTCTTGCATTGTCTTTGTCTTGATCCATCCGTGCAGATGTAATTTATTTAAACAAGTGCAACTGGAGAAGGCAGGAGACAAGAGAAGCCAAAAACCTCCAGATAACAACCAACTGGCTTGATTGTGGCGGGCCGCCCCGAGTGAGTCACCAGAGCATGGTGACCAAATAAATTCTTCGCCGTTCCCGACATCCCTAGCCCAGGGTGATGCTATGCACATATGCTCTGGCAAATGAAGCCTCAAAGTCACCACAGAGGTCACCACGGTCCCAGCTAGCCGTGACACACCTTGGTATCGAACACAGGTTTTGTGGGTGACTTGACACCGAATCATTCAGGGGGGCCCTAAGCCTCGGTTTTGTCCACCATGATATAGAGCCGCACGCTTAAGAGGGTAGATTGTGTCCCAGGATCCGCTACCAGAACCCACTGTCACTGGTCGCCGGCTCAGTTCCTGTTGCGCTTCTATTTTCTCAGAACCTAGACATACCTCTTCTGAGCTCGTCTGACAGCCCGGCTTGGTATTGCCCAGGTATCCTCTCCATGTTGCTTTGTGGCTTTGTTCAGTGTCACCCGATGTCCATACATTGCAGACTGGTGACAAGCCTTTGTTATAAAGAGATGAGTAAGAAGCTTTCCTAGGCATACGACCTAGAAACGTCACTGTGTCTCCTTTTACTAGAGGTTGCACATTCTTTAGCACCTGCCCTTTGCTTGCATGCAAACATGCCCACGTCTCCATTGCAGTTGTCACTACCTTAGCAAGCTAATAATTCCGTTTTCACTTCACTGGAGATTAAGCATCAGCATGTGTGTTGTTCTTGGTTTTGCCTTCAAATTTAATTTCAATCCTGGCTTTACTTGGAAAATCTGGCTTTACATTTCAAACCTGGCTTTACATTTCAAACCTGGCTTTACTTGGAAAACCTGGCTTTATCCTCACTTTACTTGGAATATTCCATTTAATTTCTAAACATTTACAAATTGATTAGAAACAAAGCATTAGATAATGATAGATTAGATAGATAGATAATTGAAGCTATTCCATAAGCATCGCACAACTACTCTAATGCCTTATTGTTCCTATAAACATGGAAAGCTGGTTGACTTATTGGGACCAACTTGGGGTTCTGGTTGCAGTCCTTGAAGTAATAAACACAAACCCATTAGACATCAGTAAGTCATTATTGATTAAAAAACAAACACAATACAATTCATTGCCAACAATGACATGTGGGATGTCCAAATCCATTTGATGATGATCATGATGAACTTATGATCAATTTTATCACCCATCAGTCTTAGGACTATCAAGGTCATTCACATAATAAAAGCCAATATATACTGTAATCAATATACCCCATAGACTATATCAGGTTCTACTGGGGATTATTTATATTTGCAAGGGTGTGGGTCACTTGGAGTTCACCATTTTTGCAGTCACCAACCAACCAACTTTCCATAATCATTCAGATTTGTTGCAACCAATTATGGTGCATCAACATGTGTATGTTACAGCGAAGCCCAAATAACTCGATTGTGAAATATTAACAATTTTTAGTACTGTAGTCAATTGATAAGTCAGATTATTGCGAATTCAGCGAATAGTATACTGTAGCGAAAATTTGCCAAATTAGATTATTTAGCTACCTTCTCCCATTATTTATTCTGAATGTGTTTTCAATGTTTCATACTCTCTGGGCAAATTACAACAAACAGCAACAACATAGATAGCCAGGCGAGCTAGCTAGTTAACAATGACGTGAACTTAGCTACAGAATTTGATTTAGCTACAGTAGAGCAGCGGTTTGGAAGCTAAGTACCTATCTAACTAGTACCGAGTTAGCATTCTGTAGTGTAGCTAACCGCAAACATTATTGCTAGATTGCATGGAAATACAAAGCACAGTTTATATTTCCATGCAATCAAGTTAATTGAACTATGTCAATTATACCGATTGAATTGATTTCCTATAGATAGCAACAGTACCAACAGACAGGTGTCTAATGTTAGCTAGCTGGATGTTGTTGACTGACCTGAAAGTGATACCCGGAGTGGAGGCCTCCCTGTCAGTTTTTCGAATTTATTCAGCTGGTCCGAACTGCGATCGCCTTCTGCGGCCGACATTGCTTACCAAATTGAGGACGTTTCACTGAATACTACTTAAATTGAGACAAAACCCTTTATGGTGCTGATAAGACATTAGAAAACCATAACACATCACATTCTTCCCAAGGAAATGCCATGTATTTCAGACCAGAGAACCAATGGGTCGTAAATTGACGTAGCATACGTCAAAAAACGCGAGGGGCCACGTTCAGCTGCAAAACGTTCTTGGACATTGTAAACATTTACTAAATATGCAATATAGCTGATGGAGACCAGTTTTGTTCTAAGGGTCATATTTCTATATGAACGTTTCAGGACGTAAAAAGGAAGCTATGGAAAATCTCGGCGATATATTGCCTTGTTGCCTCGAAGCAGAAAAAGGTATGGGCGTGGCGTGTGGACAGCATACTTTGCATAATGTTTATAGATTCTTAGTAGTTCATATTTTCTCATTGACCAAGAGTAACTTTAGATTTAATTCAAATGAAATCCATTGGACATGGTTAATATAAGTCCTCCAATCATGGAGTATCCAGCAATCCAAAATATGCTGCACAAATCGTCCACCCTCAACCATCATCTCATCGGCACTTCCGTCAGAATCAACTAAATGTGACTTTTCATGTTACTTCAACTTGAATTTTTTTGAAATGTCATAATATCCATTTTGTGATTATGATCCCAATTCCTTGCAGCAACTCCCAAATGGACCTGGGACAGTCAATGTCGAGGTATGTGTCATCCAAAGCACATTCAGTGCCATTATGGTTCTTATCAGAAGTTTAGACCTAATGTGCAGAAAGGGGCGCATTCTCCGGCCTTGTACCTTGACTGAGGTCACAAAATCCATTCTGCAAAATCTGCTGTTGTCAACTGCATGGAATATAAGAAATCATCTAATAAGAACATTGTTCATAACAAGGCCAAATTAAACAAAACAAAACCACCACCCCCACAGTCCTTTAATTAAGAAAAATGACATCATAACATAATAGAATCCAAGAAAAACTGTTGGACATTTCCTTTTATTTAATTTCTAGACATTTCAAGCTGAACATGACCAAAAGGGTCCAATGTCTATGTATTGAAGGAAGCATTACGTATAAACATTTGCCTGTTAAACTCCACAATATTAAAAATGAAGACAAAAAGTGTGGGGGTTCATATTGCAGCACCGAAATTATGACAATAAGACCAAATGGGCAAACTTTAAGATTGAAAAGAAAGTCTATGCAATTCTGTCCCTTGCAGGGCATAAAGGAACATATAGATCTCTTCACCAGAAGTCTATTTTCTCCTCTTGTTTTCAATCTCTTTCAAGTGTGAGCTGTGATAATATGTTATTTTAGATGGACCTTGATTGGATTGGTTGTTGATCACATATGATTTTTTGTATTTTACATTATTAATTTAGCTAATGCATTTCTCCACAGAGTGCACACATTTTCACATTTTTTCTTACATGCCCCCTAATGAAGAACAAACCCACAAATCCAACGTTACATGCATCATGCTCTATGAATTAATCTATATAGGGCCATCACAGGTCTTTCATATTGTAGGGTTGAACAATTGTGGTGACTTTCCCATAATTCAAAGGTTTTCTGGAAATCCCAGATGTAATTTCATGGAATCAGAATCGAAGAAGCAGGAAATCCACAAAACCGCAGCCAGGATATAGTCAGTATTATGTTAGATATTATTAGAACATTTCGTCCCGCGGCCGAATTCATAAATTCGGCCGCGGGACGCCTTTTGAGGATCCCTGGCTTGTACACATTAGCCACGTGAGTTAAAATAACGGTATGCAGTGTGATATGGAGAAGATCTCAATTTCTTTCCTTGTGTCCTGTCACTTTTCTCTTGGTCTCCTTTACAGAACCCATTGGACGAGAAAGTCACAGGTCCCGCCCGTCTGACCTTGTCCTACAATAGGTTTTCAGAAGGAGACACCGAGAGAGGAGAGAGGGCGTGGATAGACCGAAATGGAATGTCATCTCCCACGGTATCTCTTGCGGAACTTTACGAGAATACCTCTTTCAGGGGGGAAGAGTTAGCATCTAGGACCAACTAATCATGGCTACTATTGGTAGTCGCGGAAATAGTCTTCACAATACTCCGAATAGACAATTTAAATCAGGTTTTGCTTCTCCCGAGAAAGTCCGTGAGCTTCTCAATGCAGGTGTGTTGTCGAATGAAAATCGATTAAATGGGTAAGTTTTTGGAGAACAAGCACATGCTAGCTAGCTAGTTAGCATCTCTATCTTGTTAGCAAAGGTACATGTATCTCGCTAACTTTGGCTCTGGCTGGCTTGCAATTTAAGCCTAGTTAGCTAACTGACCGTAGTTAGCAACGGATCTGGAGTTTCCACATCTTGCATTAACTTTAGCAAGTAACTTACAAGGTTATGTCGAGCTACTTAGTTGCCTTTCTTAATCGAAATTTAAATTGTTTGCTTTTCAAGTACAGTGCTGTCTAGGCATTATAGCTACAGTAGCGTTCATAGACTCGTTTTAATGTTTTATTCAGCCAGGCTGTGTTGCACGTGCGCGTTATGTAACCTGCCATTCATGTAACCATCACCAATATGAATGCATTTCTTTTCGTGGTTGATTTTTAAATATCAGCTGCATGTTTTTTTTATCATGTATAAAACGCCCGTCTCTCATGGGTCCACATGCTACACTGACGTTCCGTTAGTCACTAGCTAGATATCTTGTACCACTAGTTGTTGCTGACTCTAGTGCGTGGGCAACAACAAAACATTTGTGAGATGTCTTGCACGGTTTTCAAGCACCGTACACGAACTATTGAATTTTGTGAATGTTCTCTTGATCTTTTAGATACACAGCTGACGTAAATATTTTCTTTTGTTGTTTTGAAATGCAGTACTCAGGGGGAGCTGGTTTCAGTAGCACCAAATGGGAACAGTCAAGTTCCCTGTGAAGCATCTAACAAAGATGGCTTTTTTACAAGAGTGGAGTCCTACTCAATATCCTTTCTGCACTCACATTATATGTACGTTTTAGTAATGTAGTAGTCAGATCATATCCATATCCAGACCAATAAGGTTTACGTGCCTTCCTGAAGGACACAGCACATTTTTAAAATGTTTTGCTCTGAGATTCAAAGCAGCTGCCTTTTAGTTACTTGACCAATGCTCAAACGTTTAGGCTATGTTCTGCCCAGTTGCAGGTTATACTGCAAACATTTTGTGTGAGTATAACCTTTTGAAATGTACTCCTGTTCATCACCACTCCATTGCCCTGCTCTCAAGAACCCTGTTGTGGATATTTCTCATTAAAGAAATAAAGGCTAGTGTTTCTGAAATCAATGATTCTTTTATTTCTGAGCTCAGGAGGAAATCAGTCAATTCCCTGCCTTCTACTAAAACATATACTGGATATATACAGTACCAGTCAAGAGCCTAGATACACCCACCCACTCTAGTGAATGGATAAGTCTGTCCATTCCTCATACCAGTACCACATACACTCCTCTAACATAGCAAGGTCAGCAGATCACATAATCTCTTCTTGCCGGAACGGATGTTTTGACAAAAGGAAATGTACTCTGCGTAAGATATATAGATCACCTGTCACTGATTGTACATCTGTTTCTCATCTTCCTTCACATAACTGATAGTTATTGCATGTTTCTTTTGACAGTTTGATGTCGTACAATTAAAAGGCAGTTTCAGAGAAACACGTACACAGCAAACATTCTTGATTTTTCCATCACAACCCATGGTGGCATTCTGTCTGACCCCTACAATACTCAGTAGTTGGCACCACCCATGGTTTTATAACCCTATGAAAGTGTGTAGTAGTTTACTTTTTAAATTGTGTGTGTGTAGATGCATTCCTTGTGTTTCCAAACTGCTCTACAAGCAGTTTGGGAATTTTCTCGCATTTATGAATTTGCTTGCATTTATGAATGGGCTATCTTTTGCATACATCCCCATCAAAAATGAAGATTATCATGTCTCACATTTATGTAATAAGTGCTTATCTATTGATTGTTTCTAGAGTGTAGCTTTGTGTAAAACGTTTCCTTAGCATGAGCACTGTCTGAAATGGGCAGGAAAGCCCAGGACACTCTCCCCCCTGAGGTGTGCCAGCTATGGCTGGATCAATGTGGGATGTGACATGCTGAAATGTTCAAGTTGCAAGGCTTTTCTCTGTGCATCACTACAACCAACACTGGACTTCAGGAAATGTGAGCAGAGCAACCATTTTGAGAGCTTGTCATTTCTTATTGTATTGAGACTAAATTAGATAGTGCTATACTAGCTATTTTTAGCTAATTATTGTTGGGGCCCTACCTTCTTGTCCAAAGATGAATCGCGCGTAGCAGAGATTACTGGGCAACTACAGACACAACATGAGAAGTTTTGTCCATGGCCAGACTTTCCATGCCCAGGTAATACAAAACCTTTCACTCATTTTTGGAGATTCTGGCTAATGTAGGTAAATGGATATTACATTTGGCTTTAATAAAACAATCAAGAAGAGCAACATACAGAAGCTAGACAGGTCCAATCAGAAAGTTAACTCAATGTCTGTTTTAAATGTTTTATTGAATAAGTGATAAACTGTTAACGTAACAGTGCATGTCATTATATACCAAGGAATAAATTCACCAAAACTGCATGCTTAGGTATGGATGTACAAAAACACAATAACAAAAATTATTGTCATTACAAGACCCAACCACCCCTTTTCATATCCTTGCAATGCCACCACAGCCTCGCTGAAATGCTGCCACCTCAACCATACCCCAATAACAATATTTCCTGTTGTGTGCCTTACTGTTTTTGGTTGTTTCAGACCGGTTCTGGCTGGTCCCTATGAACGAGCCCTCAGTGCTTCTCAGTTCCTTCCTGGACCGCTATCACACCACTTGTCTCCTGGAGCAGCAGCTGCCTGCCATGAAGCCGGAACAGCTTAAAAACATGGTGAGGGAGGGGAGGGGTGTTCTTTCTCAATGACAGATCACATCTA
The DNA here is from genome assembly GCA_016801175.1 of Esox masquinongy. Taxonomy (NCBI): domain Eukaryota; kingdom Metazoa; phylum Chordata; class Actinopteri; order Esociformes; family Esocidae; genus Esox; species Esox masquinongy. The sequence continues at coordinate 4,561 of JACXGI010012980.1, read as the reverse complement.
CAAAGACAGACTTTATCCGGAAACAGTCCCATAGCCCCTTGCCCTAGGCACTTAGAAGCAATGAAAATGAGGTTACAGTATACATTTACTGCTTTTATTTTAGGGCATTTTGTGTGCAAATTGGTTTTACCATTTAGAAATGACATCACTTTTTATATAAAGTCCCCCTATTTCAGGGCTGCAGAAGTATTGGGACAACTGGATTGATGGGCATTTCTGGTTATACTGGGACATAATATGCATTTGTCCCAAAACACTTGGTTTCCTGAAATAAATAACACATTATAAAGAAAATAAAAAATGAAGTCATTTTTATTGGTGAAACCAATATATACACTAATACTCTCAAATAAAATCCATTCTTGTCCAAACGTTTTTGATTGCATGGTTTCGCCATGCAATTCAGCTTTTTTCCACACATGGGTTATTGCCCTATGCTTAAAGCTTATAGTTTTCACGAGAATCCCTCCGATTTCAAATGTGTCTCCTTGCAGTCTTTGACAGAAGATGTGATCAGTATTCTGCTGCAGTTAATTGAAGATGAGGTGAAGAAACAGGGCACGTCCCCTTTGAAGTCTACATCTGTGGCACTTCCCGTCCAGGTGGCTGCCTGCATTGTGGCCCTTTGTGGCTGGGCTGGAAGGTAAGTCTCCCAATGTTATTGTACATTTACCAAGAAAATGAAAGCTTAACAAAGGAATATTCAAACAGTGCAAGGTTGTTCTTTCCAGTTTGTGGCCCTTAAGATTTCTGGCATTAGGGCATTTGTTTTCTGGGTGTTATTATGTTGTAGCCTGGGAAAGCAACTTAATTAACAATTCGGCTCGGCACGGGATGTGGGGTCTGGTGTCGGCAGCTTAGACTGCTGCACCAGTCTCTGTCACTGTCTTTATCGCTTTATTCATGATAAAGGTTAAGCTTGTTGACATCTACTCTTCTCACTGCCTTTGCAGCCCAGCGCTGAACTCCATGAGCTTGCCCATCCTCACATGCTCGTTCTGCATGCGTAAAGTTGGAATGTGGAACTTTCACCAGATGGAGGGAACAGGGAAAGCGGCAGAGGGAGATTCACCAAAGTCCCCGTCCACTCCGACGTCGTCGACACCCCTGCCAGCGCTCGAGGCCCCGGCACAGGGGGAGAGGAAGACACCCACCTCGCCTTCCCCTTCTCCCACTCCCTGCCGCAGGGGCCTGAGGAGCCAGGACAAGACCAGGGGCTCGGAGCAGGTAGGCCTCCAGGGCACCCCTTAGAACTTGACGGATGGATTCGACTCATACTTGGGATGAGTTGTGTGCTCTAGCCAGCCGTCTCCGCCAGTTTCTCGGTTCTTTGGAGCTTTCGTTGTCTTCAGACGTGGACGGTGCGCCACTGTGTTGTTTTAATGTTTATGTTCATGTCTGCTTGTGTGATTTCGCAGCACGACGGTAGTCCCGGCCCCGTGGTGTTCCGCACCCGCAGCAGGGACTCTCCCAGCCCTAGCGAGGAGCCCCCCAGCCCCCTGCTCAAGGGGAAGAGGCCTGTGACACGGAGCCGGGGCCAGGGCGAGGGAACAGAGAGTGAGGGGACAGCTTCGGGGGCCTCAAGCCCCCAGCGCAACCCCAAACGCCTGTGCCTCTCATCAGCCAATAGCCCGGTTAGTCAAACACCTTACTGTATCTGCTGCATTCACACACAAAACATGGACAGTCTTGCAAAGTGAGGACATTTTGCCGGTCCTCATTTTTGACAAGAGGCTTTACCTGACGTAGGATTTATTGTAGGGTTAGGGTTGAACATCTACTGTAATCACCTGTTGATGTTCTCCATTCTGTGTTTCAGGAGGGACCCTTGCAAAGGAATGTGTTTGACCCTCTAGCCCAGCACAGGGACTGGTGCCCCTGGGTAAATGTAGAGGAAAACAGCCAGCCTAGTGGTGGTATACCCGTCCTAGGCCAAGACGGAGAGGTTCAGAAGGGCTGGAAGTCTGCCCTCACTCAGCTTCTCACCATGAAAAAGAGCTTCACCCCAAACAAGGAAACCAGTCCGTCACAGGTGAGATCTGGGCACATTGTGTCTCTGTAAGTTGAAATGGTTGAACGTGGCTTTAACCATGGGTTTGATTAAAATGCATTTTTTTAAAGCCCTTTTTACATCAGCAGTTGTCACAAAGTACTTGTAGAGATACCCAGCCTGAAACCCTAAAGAGCATGTAGCAACAAGAATGGAATGCACAGTGGCTAGGAAAACCTTCCCAGTAGGGTCGGAAACTGGGAAGAAACCTAGAGAAGAGCCTCCTGATGAGGCCACTGATCCGAATGTGTATATACACTCAATTCATTGTGTAAAATCTAATTACTACTACAGGGTGGTGTGATTTCCCCCCAACAGCTATCTTAATGAATAAAGTTGCTCTAGATAAACATGTACTGTTATAACAATGTCCTGGATTACATTGCCACATTGTACAGCAGGGCAATGTACAGTAAATTGAATTTCAGCATTACATACTTTCTTCTTCTTTAAAAGCATTATGCTATTTTTAAGACTTCTGTTCTCTCTTTCCTACAGGATCCACATGAAAAGTCCAAAAGAGTGTTTGCTATATTCCGTCAGTGGCAGGTGTCTTCCCCGTCTTAGTAATATCTCCTCTTTCCACCCCAGAGGCAAAACCCACAAGACACTCCGCAGATATTCCTCCTTGTGTCACGCTGTACTGGACTAGTAGCACTGACAGTGGCTTCATATCAGTGTGGTTCTCCCATTTGTCAAGTCTTTACAATCATGGGGTGAGGGTTGGAAGGGAATGGGGTAGGTAAAAATTCAAGTACAGAAAAGGATGTTTTTTCTCATGAACTGTGAAATGTTGTCCGAATGTGTTGTTTGAGAGCAAAGACTTCTTCATAGTGCCCATCCAGGATTTTTTTTGACTTGACACTACACATTAAACCACAGAGTATTTTGGCACCTGGACACAGGCTGATTTCTGACCAGACCTTAGGCCTTTGTGTTTTATTTTTTTTGTTCCCTCCCCTGAAGACAGCATGGGGATCCTGTGTGATTATCCTGTTGTGTGTCTATGGAATGTATGAGGGACAAAGGCTCCGAAATCTACAAGTGAGAAAGATCCATCTGGCTTACACTGGAAAACTGAAGTCTTATCTTTAAAGCATATCTTTATGCTCTGTTATGTAAAGGGGTCACTCAAAGGAAAGTGTAAACAATGACTTCTATTTCTAACCTAAAAGCTGTGAGGAAGTCTTTTTTCCCCCTGTGCTGTGTGTTTCAGAGTATAATCAAAGTAGATAAAGACTTTTTTGCAAAACAATTTTGCTATATAGTTGTTTTTTTGTTTTTTTTTACTTTACATTTTTTCCTTTTGGTCAGCTGCAGGTCTTAGGTGTTCATGTCAAGCCAGTAGAACAAATGTTGTGCCATAGAAATTAGAATGTTTGGGGATAATTCATTTAGTCTTAAATTTCAATTGCCTTTCTGTGCGTTTTCTTACCCAATGCGGTCCCTTCCTGTGTGCATGTGATTTTGCTTTCCAAAAGGGATATAATAAAGCTTTTCTTTCTGATGTACAGTATATGTCTTTTTTTCAACTATACATTATACAGTGTATATGTAAGAAATAAGACACAAGGGGTTGTGTTATATGCACAATATACCAGAGCTAAGAGTGGTTCTTAGGCACAACAATCGCAGAGTGCCTGGATACAGCACTTAGCTGTGGTATACTGGCAATATATCACAAACCTCTGAGATGCCTTATTGCTCTTATTAACCAATGACCAATGTAATTAGAGCAGTAAAAGGTGTAGTAAAGTCATACCTGTGGTATGTGGTCTCAAATCACAGCTGTCAGCCAATCAGCATTAAAGATTCAAACCACCTGGTTCATAAATATTTTTTTTACTTTGGTTTTGACACTTTGCTAGCTGTCCTGTGGTTTCACCCTTTACGTTTTCTAAGTCAGACCAATATCCATTTCAATTGTAGTGAAGAATTCTGTTTGGGGATATTTGGAGGTAGCCATTTTGTCTGCTCTGATTAAAAACCTTATGGTTACGAGACATATGTAGCCTATTAGTCTGACTTACACCGCCTGATATGGTAATATCCATTGAAATGACAAGTAGAGAAGGGAAAACATGGCTATTAGGACAGTAGCAGCTAACTTGGAGCTTTTGCTTGGTGCAATGGTATATTTATAGACTCTGTTGTTCCCAGAAATCATTCCCTTGATTAGGTCCCATCTGTATCCTATGTTGAACCAGCTTTAAGTTATACCCTGCGGTTCTGTGAGGTAATTCAATGTGTCTGAGAATCCTCAACAACTTGTCATACAACAAAGGGAAAGGTGTTAAGTGTGCAGCTTAAATATATGTTTACCCGGTACAGCCAGAAGAGGACTGGTCACCCCTCTGAGCCTGGGTCCTCTCTAGGTTTCTTCCTAAATTTCAGCCTTCTTAGGGAGTTTTTCCTAGCCACTGAAATTCAACACTACTGTTGTTTGCTCCTTGGGGTTTTAAGGCCGGGTGTTTTGTAAAAGCACTTTGTGACAACTGCTGATGTAAAAAG
>JACXGI010012979.1:11743-21800 GCA_016801175.1 Esox masquinongy | reverse complement strand
CCTCTGAGCCTGGGTCCTCTCTAGGTTTCTTCCTAAATTTCGGCCTTCTTAGGGAGTTTTTCCTAGCCACTGAAATTCAACACTACTGTTGTTTGCTCCTTGGGGTTTTAAGGCCGGGTGTTTTGTAAAAGCACTTTGTGACAACTGCTGATGTAAAAAGGGCTTTATAAATACATTTGATTGATTGATTGATTGATGTTTACTTTATAATATGAAACTCCACATTTTCAGAGCATTAATGTGTGTGTCTGTGAGGTCCTCTAAGAACAACTATTCTCCTGCCAACCGTCCTCACCCACAACCCACCCAGTGCAAAAAATAAATACTTCCCAAACATCTTCCAACATGTCGGAAGTTCCTGCAAAGCTGGTCTGCAAATGACCCTTAACCTCGGATGCAAGAGATATTGCCCTGAAGTATTCATGTACTCATTCATGATATAAACACGACCTATGAACCCAAACTACTCCATAGGATCCGTCTGAACCAGGATTTGGGTCTAAGTTATATAAGGAATGGATTATGTGTAAAGGCAGAAATCAAGTTAGTTATCATGCATTGTACCAGTTTATTGCTCTGTATGCATGTATGCACTTAAATATATAATAGCATGTGTCATGTCGTTTGGCACACATATCCACTGCCCTGTGTTGACTTGACAGTGCCATGCGATGGATTCCATTTCGCTATCGGAGGCTTCGTCATTGCGCGCTCACTTGAAGGGGCCACTGGAGGGTCTAATTAGTCGCCGTGCCTGAGGTGTCAAATCGATTCCACGGAGGGCCTTGTCGATGCTTGGTCCCTAACTAATTAGTGACCAAATGAATGAATAGGGGGGCCTAAGGTGGATTGGAATATGAAGGGGTTAATTTGGGATTTAACAACCAGCTCCATGTATTTTTTTTCTCTCCTTGATGACATCATCACTGAGCAACAGATGCTGGGGCTAGGGAAAATGGTGCCAGTTTGGCGTAAACAAATTCCAGTGGCTACTTCGGCAGTTTGCAGTAAAAAAAAAATATCAGAGTGACAGATTACTAAACTTAGTTTGATGTGCTTTCAAGTTAGTTTCTGCTTGCAATGCAGCTTTTGCTTGATCAGGTCGGAGGGTTTCAATTCATGAATTTGGACAAAGCTGATGATGCTAACTCCAGGCTGGGACAGAAATAAAGAATGGCTTTGAAATATGACTTCAGGGGCCTTCAGACATAACCCCAGGTAAGTTTATTAGTGTCAATATTAAATAACGTACAAAAAATGACACAACAGGCAAAAGAAATGAGTCGCATTTGGTTTGTTGAGGTTGAGATGAACATGGTCGTTGAGTGAATTTGGTTAGGGAACCTAGAGGGTTTACTCTCTGAGTGAGCTGGCTGAGAGCAGGTTCCACTATTGGGATGTGGTTTCAGTCCCCACCCTGCTAAGTTTATTTGTTTTGTCAAACGTGTTTGTGTGAGGTTTTATACCATACGGCCGGGGTCATCAAGAAGTGGAAGGACATTGTCAGCCAACAAAAATCCCCACCAGTTTGGCATTTGGCATCACATTTTCATTTTGTAAATTATTTGTTTTTATTTGTTTATTTCAGGGGGAGAAACAGGTCGCCATACATTTACATTTAAAACATACAGTGGACGCTCTTATCCAGAGCGACTTACAGTCAGTTACAGTAACATTTACAAATCTAGGTGGAACAAGGACCCAACTCAGTAGCAGTAGTAATAAGTATATCCTATTAAATGAAAGACTCAACGGTTCAGTACAAGTAATGTTAATCCCTTAAACAATTGATCATTCAAGTTCTTTCAAGTTCCCCTTTCCCATCATATCCTCCCTCTGTTCCTCGTTCTCCCTGAGGCAGCGGGCTAGTGGTCAGAGTATCGGGCTAATTAGCTGTCACAGTGATCCGTTGATCTGCTTTTGAGTAAGACTCTTCACCCTAATACAGGCTCCAGGTTTGCCGTCAAGAATGACCAATGCTTTTCTCTGATCCCACTCTCCAAGGATAAATACAAGCACTCTGGTGTTTGATTTGGCCTCTTGGAGACCTTTGAGCGCTGTGCAGATCCCCTTAAAGCACTTCCACACCCGCTCGCATCGATGTTAGCATCTGTGATGTATCGATTGATTACAGAACAGTATCCTATTGCTGTGAGAAAATCGAAAATATTTGCCTGATTTAACCTGCCTGTTGCGATGGAACCAATGCAAATAGTGTCAAACACTCTTAATCGGCCCACCTGGCGCACCAGACAGACTAAAGCAAAACACTCAAAGTATTTTCAAAAAATGTTAAATGATATTTGAACCCGGAAAGCTGGAAAGACTATTGTACTCTGAGGCAACCACATGGAAAAAAAGAGGAAAGCACACTGAGATCTCTCCCAGGGAAGTCGAACAGAAAGTGTTGCAGCACTCTGGGATGCTGGTTTGGTGAGGCCAGAGAAGAGATGTGACTTTTGTTTTCAGAAAAGTGGATGAAAGAGACATGCTGTAAACTCTGCGTGATCGGGTTTAAGATGTCACAGTGGAACTTTTCCCAGACCCCCCATGAGGTCCTCCTACAGGCCTTTCTGTCATTAATTCTAAAATATATCGTTGTCTTCCCCTCAGAGAGCAACAAACTATTTAACAGACGTACTGTGACAAGTATTTATGCAACTCTGAACACTGCAGACAAGAACCTCTCTTTATCCAAATTGAAACGTGTCTGTCCTCTGGGAGGAACGTCATCCATTTCAACATCTCATTCCTGACCCCAGGTTAGCGGGAGTGACAGGCAGCAATGCGGACAATAAATCTACAGATGCCGATTGTGGTTGCTAATATTTTCTCCCCTTAGAGTTAAGTGATCTACTTCCTGGATCGTGACCTTCAGACTAGACTGACAAGTGCTGCCATCTCTGACAGGAGTTGGGATGAACTTCTTGAGCGTGTGTGTGTGTGTGTGTGTGCGTGTGTGCGTGTGTGTGTGTGAAATGTGTGATCCAGGTCCCCCGAGGTATATGGGGACCAGATGTCCCCAGAATGGTTAGGGTAAGGGAAGAATGGTAAGGGAATGGTAAGAATGGTAAGGGAAGGGCTGGGATCATGTTTATGGTTAAGAAATAGGAAACGTGATTCTGTAGTCCCCAAAAGTAGAAGTAAATAAACGTGCGTGTGCGCATGGGTCACGCGTGTTCAAAAGAACACTGAGAACTTCAGTTACAGAAGATCTTGAGGGGAGATGTGTGCTTGATGAGACAGACTACCGAGTTAGTTCCTACGTAGTGAACTGCTTCCATCCCCGTAGGATGCAGCCGGGTACCGATTCAGCACAGGGCCCACAGCATCCCTCCAGATGGCTCTTTAACATACCGGTAAACTCGGACCCAAATTAAGACACCCTTTCCTCTATTAAGGGCACCTATTGGCTCTGGTGAAAGACAGCGCACTACATAGGGAGTAGGGTGTGATTAGGGACACAGACCCTGGCCCCCGAGGCTCCTGATTGGACTCCAGTGGGCCACTTGAAGGTAATAGGAGACACGTGTTTGTGTTGTACATTGTTGGCATTCCTGTCAGTCTCTGACCTGACCTAGAACAAGCCAGTCCAACTAACCCTCTCAGACGGCTGTCTGGTCCAGCCTGGCAATGCTGCCTGATCCTCTGGATCCCTCTCACCCGGTTGGGACCTGCCGGAGCCCTTCTAATTCTGATGGATCGGGCTGGATCTCTGGTTATTCTACTGGATCCTGTGCAACTGAAACAGCTCTCTATGTGTGTGTCTCCATTTCTCTGTCTCTCACTCTTCAGCTTATTGGTTCTCTTGTTCTCACTCTCACTTGCTCTCTCTCTCTCTCTCTCTCTGCCTCTCTTTGTCCCTTGTTTCTCTCTTTGTCTCATTCCGTATCATTGTCCCTGGTTCTTTTATGCTTTCTCTGACTCTCTTGCTCTCCTTAATTCAAGGAACTGACATGGGAATGGATGCAGTCAAGGTTGAAGTCTAGTATATCCTCAGATCTGTGCTGAAGATGGCTGGGATTTATATGTGGTTCATACTGTGGGTGGGGTTTGGGCTTATAATAGAGTGGTCTTTGTGTGGAAATAGTTTTTAAAATGGGAAAGGTCATGTTGAGCTTTTTACTCTGGTCTACTTACTAAACCACCTGGAGTTTCTTGATAGAAATTTATAAAGCAGCTAAGCTAATATTTGTGTCAGTGCTTTTCAAACGGCTGTGATTAGATACGCTCGCTCAATGTACTTCGGTCTTTCTGGCACAACATGATGTCCCGTGGTTACAAATCCTAAAGTGTTACACAACGTACTTGCCCACTGAGATATTTGAGAAATGTTGATATGTTTAAAAGCCAAATGCTTCAAAAATGTACTCTCCACAAAGACCACCACATATATGCTTGTCCAACACGCCTTTGCCCCATGGAGCATTTTAGCTAGAGCTGTCTGAGTATCCCTTGATGATTTGTCTTCTCAATCTTAACAGTGTGAGATTATGTTAGGTAAGAGTCCGTAACAATGGATGGACTTGCTGGTCACCAAAGATTTACTTTAAAATGCGGCATGTGGTCCATTTTTTTATATCCTTTTTATGCGTTTAAATGCCTGAATGCATGATATAAGTGAAATGCATGATTTAAGTTTCCAAACCAGAGGTCAAACCTGGGACCTGACTGTGTCTCTGCCAGGCCCCTCTGGATATTTTTGACCCTGCTACAGCCCTCTACTCCCAAGGACACTAATTAGCAACGTCCAAAAAAAATAATAATTTTACCCTCTCTTCACCGGGGTTCACCTGCTCTGTAAGATTTAATAATTCTAAACATGGCTTCCTCTAGAATTCATTACATTCCTCTAGATGTAATGAATTCTCATGCAAAGCTGGAGATACTAGATGGATGGCACTAAGGCTAGCTCTCCCCTGGTCACTACAAAGCTAATATTAGATGGCCTGTCTTTGTGCGACTCTGACTCTCTGACCGCTGCATAAAAGGGAAGAGCAACCTCTGAGAGGTTTTTCAAAGTCAAACTTTTGCAAGATGACTTTTCCTCCAGAGGTGTGTCACGGTACACAGCTTGGTCGCCCTTTCACATTGCAGTTAAAAGAGTCACAGACCTACATATTTCTCTCTCTCTCTCTCCTCGCGGGGTTTGAAATATTGACACGTTACATCACATTTCTCAGGCCAGGATCGGTGGTTATAAAACCGAGTGGTCCTCCTCCCTGCCCGACAGCCCATAAAGACTTGAAATAGCTCACTTGTGAATTCCAGCCGTCTGTCTAGCCCTCCCGTCCAGTAAGATGACCACTCAGACAGCACTGAAGTTGTTTTTAGGAAACTGATAATTTTTTTATCACTGTGCGGGGGGGGGGGTGCTATTGTGATACTGCTATTTCACATGGGGGGCCTCAAACAGGAATATCCTGTTCTGGGATTCTTGACGACCGGGCCTGCATATATGTGGCCTATACTTGGAGTGTCATCAAACGACTTTCGTTCACATTTGTGGAAACGCGGATGGCGTTGTGTTACGCAGCAGGAAGTACCCTTTCGGATATTCTTCAGTGGTGAATGACGACTCACGTGACGGTCTTTCACACGTTAAAACAACATACGTGTGGTAATGTCAAGCTGGAACACCGCCTGGTCTGTTATGTTTGTGTTCCGTGCTGCGACAAAATACCTGTCAAGAAATAATTTCTGGGGTGGTTAGGTGGGTTGGGATGGGGGGGGGTTAGACGGTGAGGATGACTGAAAGAAGGACTCCGTCTTGACACATTGGGTTTTGCAAAACTGAGAGGTGTCGGATTCTGTTCGGCGATATCTGGTTCATCCCATGTGGCTGCAAATCCCCACCGACAGTCACATGGCTGGGTGTGATACCACCTCCTGCTGTTCCTTCCCGGAGGTGGTGTGTCGATTTCACGCCAAAGGCTACACACATTGTTGGGCGTCACGGCTCCCACTTTTGTGGACCCGTCCGTTCCTAACAGTTTTGTCTCGTGCGTTTCTTGGTTTTAGAATTTTGTTCGCCGGACCACAGCCTCCGGACTGGGCGTGATGCAGCCGCAAAGTCGTGCCTGAGACCTTGTTTTCTTTGGACGCACCACCCCGAAAGAATTCCTCCCGTCAATCACTCGAGCACCACGCTGCACAGATCAGAGAACACTGGCTCCGACGAGGGAGAAGTCAACGGTGACACCGTAAGAAACCCAGAGATGTGTCAGTTTGTTGCATATGGCCGCTGTGCTGTCATGCATTATTGATGGCCATGGTGAGCACAGAAGAGGTTACGGGGCAGTAAGCCCAGGGCAGGTGGGGACGTCATGGAGGATGATTTCCTGCTCTGCGGGAACGAGCTGTCCTCGCACTCCCATCGTTTCCCATCCTCGGAGGGGCGAGACAGAAATGTTAAAGTATCTGTCCTCCTATCGCCCTCCAGATGTTTTCTGTCTCTGCCGGAGCAGGCCCTTACTGGGTTACACGCTGACGGGCACCAACGCGCACGCACGCACACGCACGCGCACGCGTGCAAACACACACACACATTTCATCTCTCTCTCTTCGCGCATGCATGCACTTTTCGCAGAATCGAGCTAAGCTAAGCCACGGCGAGCTGTATGCCGTGTCGTAACTGGAAGTGCTCTGGAAAGGTCACGGTAAGAAAAAGGCGGAGGCGCGGTGTGGTTCCGGTGTGGTTCCGGTGTGGTTCCGGTGTGCGCGGTGTGGTTCCGGTGGGTCTGATGGTGTGGACAGACGGCTCCTCGTGGGTGGTGTTATCCCTCCTCCACCCGGGAAGCTGCAGGACCTTCCTGTATTGACGGAGGCTTAGAGATTATAAAAACACACGTCCCGTTTTATCAGTACAATGTCCTTGGCACTCCTTGTGCATTTCCAGCATTTAAAAAAAATTTGATGAAAGCCCACGTACAAATGAACAGCCAAATGTAACGTGTTAATAAAATGTGGAAAATTCTTCTCCATATCATGTACCTCAGGAAATATGAATTTCAGGAAATCCCAATAGAACTTAGCCAATGTGGTTTTCCAATATCTACTGACAGAAGTACGGTTCATGTTTATAGAGTAACTGGGTTCAGTCATGCTTTGACATCTGTCTTCACTCTATATAAAGGCACCATGCTCTGATAAATAGGAACTGGACCTGACCAATAGTAGACCTCCCAACTCACAGGTCAGCCCTTCCTCACCTCTCAGCCAGCCGTGTTTGAATGTAGTTTGCTCAGTCTGTTGTTATCATGAGGATGTCTTTTATGACTCCCGGTAAAATGGAGTAATAAAGGGAGGAATCCAGTTGCTATTTCCATGGTGGTACTGCTGCTCTGCTCCTCTCCATCTTAGCCTACCTCCAATAACACACACACACACACACACACACATGCACGAACCTCACTGCTTCTCAGACTAGAGACTTGCATGTGCTTCTTAGGTGAGTGGAATCCGTGTCGTTGGCGTGTGTGTGTGTGAGCGTGCGTAGGTCTGTGTCAGTCGGCTTGGTTGACCGCGGCTGGCTCGGTGATTAAGAGTCCATGGGAGCTAAACGAGAGGGACTGTCCTGCCTTTCAGACAGGCTGGCGCTGTTTGGTTATGATGCAGGCGAGTCAATGTCATCACAGTTTACATACACATACACACGCACACACACAGACACACACACACACTGTCATCCAGTCCGTCATCCGGACATTCCTACTGTACCATCATCCTTAGACTGCCCCTGCATGGGACCCTTTAGTCTCTTTCACCATCGGGCTAAAGTTGGGTCCCACTAGAAAGGGGAAAATTAGACCACAAAAGTCCACAGTGTTTCCTTTCCCCTGAGCTCTGACCTTTGCCATTGGTTAAAAGCCAATAGTGACCGTATGATTCATCTTTTGAATAATCCATCGTCTCTCGTCTTCGCAAAGTGAAGAGGACGGTGTTGAGAGCACGATGACCCTGATGATCATGGTTTGCCTAAATGTGCGTCCAATCACCACTATTCCACAGACTGTTTCCATGTACTGTAATACCTACCATCGCTTTGACGCAAGCTTCCACCAGCGTCATCTCACTGTATTGTCTTAAAGACTAAACCCCGTCCAGTGAAATCTAGAGTGGAAACGCTGCGACGCGACAGTGTGTCCTGGACCCCGTCTTTCTGCTTACAATTAAGTGATTTGTAATTTGGCTGGCCCTCCCTGCGCTGTGGCTCTGGGTCTCCTTCACCCTCCCGTCTGCTCTTTTCTCCTTTCTCCCGTCTGCTCTTTTCTCCTTTCTCCCGTCCCCTTGATCTCCGTGGGCTGCGGAGCCGACGGAGCCAGGGGCAGTGACGGCGTTGCCAGTTCTCACAGCTCAGTCTGTTTGCCCTGAGATGGTGACATGACTTGGTTTCTAGGGCTAACGGGCCAAACGCTAAAACCATCATCAGTCAACACTCTTCTACCTCCCATAGCTATGTAGCACGCCACCATTTCCCTGAAAGCATGTGTCTCTGTCTTTTGAGTGTCTTTCTGGAAGGGAAAACCCAAAGCGCTGGAACCACCATCAACTCCGTTTGTCAAGCTGCCTTTCCCTCACATCAAAGCTAACTGAAGTAAAGTCGAGCTTCCAATGTTCACTGTAAACAACATGACCTCTGACACAAAGCAGCTACTCCGGCCACTTTCCCAAAACATTAGACAATAAGCTGTGGCGGAGACAATGATCCCGGGGTCCTGAGGTCTAAAAAGTACAAAATAAAACTACTTGGTTGAGCACGAATTAAGGGAAGACCAGGATGATCTGGTATAGGGATTTCATAAATAACCAGTGGCCTTTATTGGTTATTTAAATAAAAAGTGAAAAAATATCAATTCAGTTTACTGGTTAGTTATAAACGTTAATAACCAGGTAACACTCCAGACATTCTAAGGTGTGGCGTTCTGAGAACAAGTCAATCCTCTTTGTAAATATTCTCCGAAATCAAACTCCATGAACAGCGGTGTGACAGCTGATCGAAAGGTGTCCTGGCAAACGTTTCGCTGCAGCACATTTTCTCGCGGCTCTGCCCTGGACAGTTTCATCTGTAGGATTGGTTGTGGTCCTTTGGAACGGGATTGTGCACTGATTTACTTCTTAACCAACATCCTCATTCATCATAATTCGCAAGACAGACAATGTACTGTACACTCTCCCTGTCACATACTGCTTTAATATCGCCATGCACACTGGAGTAAGACTGATTGATAGAACAGAAACAAATCTTTCACAAGTGCGGCGCACATGTCGAATGAGAAACGATGAAATGAGCCCGGATGGTCTGGTCTGTTCAACTGTAGAAATAGCAGATTGTGATAATTAGGCAGAAAATAACAACGTATTGGTGAATTACATGTTTCTCAGAGGGAAATTAGATTTTCCCTGAAAATCCTTCCTGAACCTAAACAATATAATTGGGTTCTGATGAAAATGATAGCAAAGGTTGATTAGGGAACAATATTTAACTGTTTTGTAACTGTTTAGATTTCTACAGATAGACTTGATATATAGATTATATATCTATATATCAATAGCTGAATAATAATCAACATCAAACCATGCAGCTAATTCATAATACACGCAGTAAAGGGCATTGAAATTATTAAATTGCGTGGTATGTTGGCTAACATTATATTGTGCATGGTATGTTTGCTAACATTATATTGAGCGTGGTATGTTGGCTAACATTATATTGAGCGTGGTATTTTGACTAACATTATATTGTGCGTGGTATGTTGGCTAACATTATATTGTGCTCAAGATCACTCGCATGCCTTATTGATTAGCTAACCTTAGTTGTTAAAGCCCTTCACTTAAAGCAGCGGTATGTACGATTTTTACTGTACTACTAGCATAAAAACAAGGAATGTGCAATTCATGTTTTAAGTTAATGTTTCAAATAATATTTTTCTGCAAAATTAGAGTGACTGACATATTCCCCATTTAAACTTTCTTGCCGCTCTGTCTATCAGTTTGCATTGACTTGTAATCTCCTCATATTTGCTTTAGACACTCCCAGTACTATCCCCCCACCCTA
>JACXGI010012979.1:0-11643 GCA_016801175.1 Esox masquinongy | reverse complement strand
TTGTCATTCTAGAGGTCATTTTAATATAAAATAAAATATAAAATATAAATAAAATATAATCCATGATCAACAGCCTCTGGCACTTCAAAACTCTCACCAGTGTAAACTGTTAGAGCTCTCTATCTGCCCCATCTCAGAGAACGATTGCTTGTGGATGTCATTAGCTGAACGTGATAATTGTATTTTTTGTTTGGTGATTAATTTCTTGTCGTTTGTTAACTGGCACAGGATGCCAATGTGTGTGCATGGACTGAGAATGTTGGTTTAAAAAGAAGGTTTTGAAAAACTAAAAGAAAACCTCTCTTTCTCTCACTGTGTTTCCTCCCTCAGCCTTTCTCATTCAGTTTCTCACCATACTGATGTCGTCTGCCTAATCTAGCTGTTGTGTATAATTTCAGGGTATTGATGAGGTCCTGTCTCCACCACTGTTGCCTTCCTGACGCCGCCTGAAACACACACACACGCACACACACACACACACACACACACACACACACACACACATACACACCCACTGAGGCATTCTGTCCATGTCTGTTTGGAAGATGGCGGGCATTGGGAAAGACATGACAAACACAGAGTTGCACTACAGTGACCCTGTGATTCAGGCCAAAATCCCTTCACCGTTCGTGGGATATGGAGAAGACGGAAAGGATTACTTCATTCTATTACTTTGAATTGTTTCGTTGTCTAGGTGTGTAGTGGGCTGTGTGGTTACACGGGACATTTAGTGAATATCAGGTGGTAATCGTTTTTTCTGTCAGGTGCATTCTGGGTGGCAAAATCAAATCCATTAGTAGTTTGTGTGTTGGCCACCAGTATGGTAAATGTCTGCTGGGTCTGCTTTGGCTCAGGTGGGTCTGCTTTGGCCCAGGTGGGTCTGCTTTGGCCCAGGTGGGCTTGCTTTCGCCCAGGTACACCTACTGTAACTGAGTGCCAGCTTTGTAATTAGTTTATCAATCTGATTGGCTCCCTGTTTTGCTCTTCTTTTTATTCTTTGTTTCAAAGTTTAAGTTGACACTGAACTGCATGAACTGCATTTCCCTTCACCCGCATTAAATCCTGTTTTGTTTGTTTGTCCTGCCTCCACTTTGGTGTCAACATTTGGTTGCGGAAAAAAATGTGTGACCTGTTTTTGATCCTGCTCCGATACATTTCCACTCAACCCGAAAATGAAACAAGTCTGTGTTACATGTGTTAATTGGAGCTCAACATGTTTTTGGTTATCTTGGATGGTGTATTCTGACCTATGGTACAGAATCATGTTTAGTCACAGTTCCTCATGGCCTGGGGGGGACATTTGACGGCAGTTGGCAGGGCTTGTAATGTAATGGACTAGTGAAGTGTTAATAGCCTCCGGCAGTCCTTCACACTCTGCCTGGTTAGTTGATGTTTTCCTCCACCTTTCTAAAGTGGTTGCAGTTCTAGGGAACTGGTTGCTCTCATCCCTGAAGGAGACTGTAAATGAATCCAGGTGCCCTATATGTGCACGATTCACTAGTGTGTGCGTGTGTGCGTGCATGTGTTTCTGGACCATGGTATTAAGGAGATGGAGCGTGCCCGTTTGGGAGAGCCATAATATCCAGTAAGCTAGACAGACAGCTGATGGCATGTGTCTCCCAGCTGAGGTGTCTAGGGTGGTACTGACCCATTCAGACGCGCACCGACCCGTTCAGACCTGTACCGACCTGTTCCGACCTGTACAAACCCGTACCGACCCAGGATGCTGCGTGTAGCTGCAATGCAGTTCGCGGCGTTCTATTTCAGCCTAGTAGCGCACCGCGCTCGTGAAGGCAATAAGTGGCGCGAGAACCACAGAATTTGAGGCGAAAACAGTGATTATCTCATGGGGGGGTACTGCTGAGGCAATGTTGCCACGCCCCCACCACCCCTACTTCCCACGACTTTGCCTAAAAGAGTCTGTCCTGTACTGAAATTGGGGAAGGCATGATTTCGCAGCATAACTCGCCAAACCGCTAATGATTTGCAGACCGAAAAACTGGAACATGCATGTGTGCTGTATGCCGCGTAAATGTTTTTGTGTGTGTGTGTGCGCGCGTGCTTGAATGCATGCATACCATTGCGTAGTGCGAATGCAGGCGTTTGTCATGCTAGTGTGTGGATTGTTAAAGCAGTAGTCTGACAACAGTCTGAAACATTCCTGGTCGAGCCTACATCTGTCACATCGTTAGACATCCCACCTCACATCAACGTGACAGGAAGACAGAAATCTGAGGCTTCCACTGAGGCCCTGATGGCAGAGCTCTCTGAACGCTAGCCCTGAGGGTGAGAGATTTTGAGAGAGAGATTTAAAAAATCAACAACATTATTTTAATCTCAACCCTCAAAACATTTACGTATATAAATATAATTGCACAAAATGCCATTCCAAAAATCAACACTTAGCTATTGAGCACTGAAATATATGAAAAAATAAATACATGTTGACACATTCGACTAATTATATCTACAAACAAATGTTCTCCCTCCAACAGACAACAAAATCGCTCCTCTGTTACCCCACTTCTTCTGTTTTTGAAAAGACAGAGCGAGAGAGAGAGAGAGCAAACGAGAGAGAGTGGGAGAAATGTTGGCATTAAGGGTAAGATGGAGGCCAACACAACGAGCTCTGGAACTAGAACACCTCTCAGGTCACAAAGTTCTATTCTCACAGCAGACAATTTAACATGTGGATCACTGGACTGGTCCAACCCTTTTGTTCCCACAACAAGAAAATATAAAAAGTGAGAAGTCCTGTATATTTTTCCAGATGAAAACATTCTTGGAAAACTAGCAAACCTGCTAGCAATTCAGATAAATTGTTGTAATACTGTTTATGAACTGTAAGTCAGACTTATTGTTCTTAAGTAGCTACATTAGACATGCACTGATACTGAATATGAAAAGTCAGACTTATTTTGATAATTCTTTCAAAAACAGTATTTGTCAAAATAATAATGTCTTGAAATGGTTGTATGTCAAATTCAGTTTTGTTTTAAACAAATTTTGTTACTGTAATAAATAATTTGCAAATTCATGAAGAATTTGCAGTTTTGTTTTTGCAAGTCTCTGGGAACAAATGCAACTCTGTGTTTTGGGGTTTTATAACACTAATTGTTACCAAAACGCCGCTGTCACCCACAAAATGTCCCTTTTTTAAGGATGTAAAAGAAATTCCTAACCATAGTGGAGTTAATGTTTTTCGCAGACTGAAATACCCTGCATTTGCCTTTTGTTTTCCGGATGCTTCTATGTTTGTTGTTTGGGCACAGCCCACACTAAGCCACTCCACATCTGTCTTTGGTGAACAACTCGGGCCTAGAAGTCAGTTTGGCAAGACTGGCAGATTCCACCCTCTACTGTCAGATATCTCCAAACAATGAACAACTACGGCCAAAATAAACGTTCTCAATGCAACTCAGTGGTATGATGCCTATGAATGCCTACACGGTTAAAGATAGTGGTGCTTTGAGGTTCTAAATATGTAGAACCTTTATTTTTGTGAGCAAATGAACAGCCCTATTTTTTTTTTTGCATTGTTCACAACACAGGCATCATGCTCTGTTACATGGCCTCATATGAATGAACTCTGCATTAAAGATGTCCTGGAAATCTGGCTTCTAGTTGCACAACCCGCAACTATTTTCTCTTCATCATTAATCCCTGCCACCCCCCTTCCATCCTTCCATCCATTCCTCTGCTTCCATGTCTTCCTCTGAGGAATTGCTTCAGGTAAAATATGGTTCCCAGCCACACATGTGCGAGACCAGAAAGGACGAAAGGAAGATCTGTGAGATTACTGTCAGCTGCAGTCTGTCTGGCGGACAACGTTTGCGTCTTTTCGACAAACGGTAGTCTTTGCGGTGAGTTCAAATGATATTTTTTGGCAGCGCTGCCGAACACACACAGAAGGAGAGCAGAAGGTTGTATGTCCGACAAAAAAAATGGAATTTCAAGTACGTTTTGTGACATAGACCCTTTTGTGACTTCACACCTAACCCTCTTGTGACTTCACGCCTAACCCTTTTGTGACATCACAGCGGCTACATCAAACCTGGATGATGTTTGGAACATCCAAATGTGAAGAACACTAGTAGCATCATTATAGTTCAGCCAAGTAATTCATTGGATCAGCCTTATCAAAAGTTACTCATACAGTACAAGCTTTGCCTTGAAAATAACCTGCCTTTCTATCTAAAAATGAATCACCATCCCCAAAAACATTGCCATCAGGAGTTACGTAGTGACAAAACATTAATGGCTACCCTGTCTAAAGATTTCTCATTTTCTTCATCACAATTTATTTACCAAGTATTTTGTGCAATAAGGCACCTTAGATGTTGGTGGTACAGCATATTTCCAATATACCACATATAAAGGCTGTATTCAGGCGGTTTTAAAGCGTTGGAAAGAAAATGGAACAGTATTTGATCCCAGGTTGAATAGAGATCATGGTTTTCAGGGCGTCTGACACAAAGAGACTGGGTTTTATTCTGCTGTGTGTGTCGTGGCAATAAGCAGCCAGTCAGAGGGCAGTCAAGGCTGTGATATGTGAGCCCAGAGGGCAGGCAGCCCGTGAGAGACTGGTGTGTGTGGTGTGTGTGGTGAGAGACTGGTGTGTGTGGTCCGTGCCAAGCATTGCTGGGCCGCAGATAAACCTCTGGGAACATTGTGCTGATCCCCTGGCCAGGATGCTGTGAAGCCACAGGGAGAGACCTCCAGGCCTGAAACCTTTCCTCGGTCTCACAGACTTACCCCTCTTGGCCTGGTGTCCTGCAGGCCTTTGTTATCCTAGACTTGCGTGTCTGAGCAGAGAGAGTGACCTTCCAGGCCCTGACTCCTCTGTCCAACCCTTCTTGGCCGTGACCCAGGCAGTCCTCAAAATCCTTCTTCTATAAACCTGGGCTGACCAGACATAACGCAGTGACTGAACCTTCTGGCGTTAGCAACTCTCTTAAGGCAGTCCACACCCAAACTACTTGGGTCTAGTTAAAGTGGACACCCAGAAACCACACCTGTTAAATCTGGTTTTGTTGACAGCCATTTCAGCAGTCCAAGTTTCAATGACGGAAGCTTATTGTAATGTATGTAGTATGTAGTAGTGTGTGTGTGTGGGGGGGGGGGGGGTGATTGATGTGCGAGGTGACAACATAAAGGGATGTTTACCCTCCAATACAACCCTGGATTGGAGCAGACAGCAGCTTGCAGCACCTCAAAACTATACCCCCCCACCAACAACAAAATTTCTCTGACATCACACTTTTTCCCCTGCTCTTGTCTGTCCTCTGCTCTGACAACTGACTGCAGAGGACAGACAGATAGAGAGACCAATGAAAAGATGGACGGACAGAAAGACAGACAGGACAGGTGGAAAGACAGACAGACCGGCAGACAGACAGGTGGAAATACAGACAGACAGATGGACCGAAAGACAGACAGAAAGGTAGAAAGACAAACAAATAGGGGGATAGACAGACAGACAGCTTGGAAAGACAGACAGACAGGTGGAAAGACAGACAGGCAGACAGGGGGATAAACAGACAGACAGCTTGGAAAGACAGACACACAGGTGGAAAGACAGACAGACAGTTGGAAAGACAGACAGACAGATAGACAGACAGACAGATAGACACACAGGTGGAAAGACAGACAGACAGACACACAGTTGGAAAGACAGACAGACAGATGGATTGAAAGACAGACAGAAATGTAGAAAGACAGACAGACAGCTTGGAAAGACAGACAGACAGCTTGGAAAGACAGACAGACAGGTGGAAAGACAGACAATAAGGTCAGTGTCCTACAGTGAGGAAACCTCTGCTCCCCATGTCTCAGAGTTAGAGTCAAATATGCCTCTATATACTATCAGTGTAATTTCCCTTGCGCTACGTGATGAAGACGAGGGATGGAGAAGGAGAGAGCGAGGGAGAGGGAGGTGGAGAGGGAGTAAGAAAGGGCGTAATGTGGGGGGAAAGAAAAAAGAGATAGAGCGGGGGACGGAGAAAGAGGGAAAAGTCTATAGAAAACTCCCTCCAGTTTATAGCCAACGGAGCTTTATCTCACACAGGGGCGAAAAACCCTCCCCTTTCTAATTAAGCTCCTGTTGC
The DNA here is from genome assembly GCA_016801175.1 of Esox masquinongy. Lineage (NCBI taxonomy): Eukaryota > Metazoa > Chordata > Actinopteri > Esociformes > Esocidae > Esox > Esox masquinongy. Next base: position 5,536 of record JACXGI010012979.1, on the reverse strand, counting down.
TGTGACCTTTGTGGAATCTCCAGCACAGACGTATTGGCTTTGGAAGCCAGGCGCAGAGGAACTGATGTGTTTTTCTCTTACTTTCACTCACTGTCTCCACTTCACAGATATAACAAATTCCAATAGACTGATACGATAAATTGAAATGTGTAAGCATTTAGATTAATACACTACTTTACTGTAAACAAGGACATGTGTATCTTTCTGTGTGTTACTTGTTAGAAATCCTCATGGTAATTTGTATTTTTTTGAGTTTTTATTGATGTGACTGTGTTTAAACGCGCCTAATCAGTGTTCAACAACTGGGGGCAGAAAAATGTGAAAATTCTGTTAGTTGATGCCATGAAAACTGACGCAATGAACATAAAATAACAGCTTACATTAACAGATTTGATTGTTAACATGTTGTTAACATGTTGTCGATGCCCTAATGTGTGCCCTACTTTTATACCCCACAGCAACTGGTCTGGAATGTTGTGGATCTTCTCTGAAGGGGCTTTTGTGAGTATAATTTTTGGTCTATACTTCGTTTTTTATGTTCTTATTCTGTCTGTCTTCTGGGGGAGAGGGGTGGGTTGTTAAAAAAGTCCTAACTATTTAAAAGCAAACATCTGATTTCTGTATCATTCCTTGTCTGTTTTTATTTAGGTGTGTTTAATCCAAACTATTTGAAAGCAATTTATTTTGTATTTAACTCTGTATCAAAGTTAAAGATAGGCCAACGGATTGGAATCATTCTGTAGAACCACAATGTGAATCACCATAACAGCAGATGAATGGCATTCTATTATGGAACGTCAGAATCATATGAATAGTTCTGTGCCAGCATTCTGGGAATCATTTCCTTTTCATTGCTGTTTTTTCCTCCGTTCCCTCTAACAGATGGTAGCGTATGATGATTGGCTGTTCTTGCCTGCTGTGTGAAGTCCAAGAGCCAAGAGAGCTGCTTTCATAAAAGTGAGTGAAGGTTTATTCCTTAACTTCCTTTAGGGCTCGATTTGTGCTTTTATAATGGGGGTCGGGTAGATTCCTATACATAAGGGTTATCATGACCCAGATCTTCATCAATGGAACGCATCCAACTTTGAAGAGTTATTAACCTCAAAAGTATGTTCCCTTCAATAACCAATTTGTACTAAGCTAACATATGCAATGGATGGACAATAATCACCAGATGGTTGATTTAACCATTTTATTTTCAAGTTTTAGGACCCTTGTATGTGTTTAAAATAAAACGTAATCAAATACAGATTACAGAATCAAAATAGATAATAGTTTATATAACTACACCTAGATATTTACTTTTCTATTTCTTGTAACTCTGAGAAATCTGGTTTCAAAAATTGCTATTGAACATGCCAGACAAATGACAACTGAGGAGAATAAGCCCATGTGAGACTACACTTTTCTCTCCATGTCCATTTGATCATTGAACCAGAGACTCCTGATTCTTTGCTATCAGCCTGGTATTTAATGGAAGCAAGTAGCGTGTTGTCTGACCAAACACAGGCAGGACCAGTCTCCCTCTGATGCAATGAGTTTGGACTACTGGACAAGACTGCGTGGTCTAAAGGTAGTTGTCATGGCAACTCTGGAATCTCGAGAGGATCTTGTGGAATGTCTGACTCAGATGGGCGTAGTCTTTGTGGCATAATGAGGTCACTGATTAGTCTACTAATTCCAGTGTATAGGGCTGTCTGGCATCCCTGGCAATCTGGAGTCATTCCAAGGCGTGTGTGTGTGTGTGTGTGTGTGTGTGTGTGTGTGTGTATGTGTGTGTGTGTGTGTGTGTGAGAGAGTTTGTGTGTGTGCTTGTTTGCGTGCGTTAACAGCTTCCCTAGGAGATCTCTACTCGACCCAAGCACATGGTGTCACGCTAAAGATCTTACTGGCGGTATAAGATTCTCTGAACTTGAACTTCAGCCAGTCTGATGAACGGGCAGGTCACCAAGTCAGAATGCTCCATGAAGAACTAACGTGACTTATTATGGATGGCTACCATGGAAACCATGCTCTTGGGGTTCTGGAGTTAAGAACTAGTATATCAAAACACAGTAAAGTAACAGTGGAACACACAAAGGCCAGTTTGATATTTGGGAAACGTTGTAGACTGGAATACTTAAAGGTGCCCTATGCAGCATTTTCCATTTAAAATATCCGATAATAACTTTACATATCTTTAGTTAAAATTAAAAAACTGGCAGCGTGTCAGGACTGACCCTATCCCCACTGCCATGGTTGCATGTAAAAAGTAGAAGGCCGGGACGTTCGTAGGCGTGTACTTCCTGGAAGGTGTGTGAGGTGTAGGCCAATGACAAGCTTTGTTTGGGTTCATGTCGGCCTACACCGAGTGCTCCAGAAACAAAAATATACAGAAGCAACGCAAGCATCAGACAAAGCACGGAGTAAAACAAGGGTGAATTTGGCATTTATTAGATGGCGAGAGGTGAAGTTTGTATGAACAGTGATGAGTTTTTTAGCTACTTTTCTACTTGACACGTAAGGTTACATTAGATACCTCATTTAGCTAGTTGGCTAGATAGTCAAGGAAAGCTAAGTGAGCGCAGGTAAATTTTAGGAAGGTTTCTTCAGTCTTTGGTCAAGACGATAAGCTAACATTAGTTAGCTAAATTATGTGACGAAATAGACACTCCTTGATTCCATTTGCTACTGGAAAATAGTGTTACAACCTGGTGTTCTCTGCAAAAGATAAAGAAAAACTTGCATGCATTGTGGGTTGTTTGACCAAACTTAATATATAAGCAACTATTGTTCGGAAGAACAATTACATTGCCTTTTAGCTAGATTTAGCCTTGTGCAAACTGGTCAAAACGCGGATATTATAGTTCCAGCTATCGCTAGCTAGCACAATTATAGTTTCATGTTCGCAAGCTAGCCAAGTAGCCATCAACAAGTCTCTGAAATATGGTATTTGCATCTAATGCAATAGATAGCCCAGATGATGTTTTGATTGGTTTAGCTGTTTACTATGTTTATTCTGTGTTCCGTAGATATGGAAAGGACCCATCAATTTCGACTCCATCTAAAACGAATGTCTGTGTTCATTGTTCCAGCATCAACTGTTGCAGGTTACACTGCTTCAGACCTGTAAGTATGCTCTTAGTAATGATACTGTCAGATCCTAATGGAGTTATAGAACCGATATTCAACTAACTGCCGACAGGTGGCGTAAACTTACATAGGGCACCTTTAAAATGGAGGACTTTGCATACATGCTCATCTCGGCGTGTAATGAGTGCCTCTAACACATTCCGATAAACTTTTCTTGTGCTGTGATGCATTGAAAATCTGCCTTAACAACCTAAGACCAATATCAGATTATCGGCAAGAAACATGCATTGATGACAATGAATTGCAATAAGTCAGAATACAGTCAGAAGCGTAAATCGATGTCTGTCGGTCAGACTCGGCAAGGCAATCTGATATGCTGACTCTTAACTGGGTCAGACCTACTGACATCAGACCTATTCGATGTACATGTACATGTTGATGTAAATGTTGCTGGCATCAAATTCAAAGTGGGCATATATTTTTCAAGAAACAATATAATGTCTCAGTTTCAACATGTGACATGTTGTCTATGTACAATTTTCTATTGAATATAGAGTTTAAATGATTTTCACATCATTGCGCTCTGTTTTTATTTACATTTTATGCTGCGTCCCAACGTTTTTGGAAATGGGGTTGTTAATTCACACCAACGCCAGTAGAAATGTGCTGGTTTAATTAACTCCACTTCGCCAGACGGAGAGAAGCGCTAAATGTTTTCAGATGAGGGCCTGAGCAGGGCTGCTGTGATGGTCAGCAAGCTGCACCACGTTCCAGAAATGCTGTATGGCGAGCATTTTCCTTTAGCTGAAGACGTCATTCTGATTAGTTGCACAATGGTTTCGTTCTCTCTTTTTAAGGGTTCTTAAGCATATATAAACCCACCATGCATCCAAAGTGGTACCGGTCTGTTCTCGTTTTAGTTATCTGGTACCAGTGTTGAGGTACTGCCATGCCAAGTGCATAGCCTTGATTAATGGTCAATCTTTCCTCTTTACAAAACTGGCTTTAGTAGTAACATCTCTCCCACTCTCTCTATTCTCTTCTCATTTTTGTTTCCTCTCTCTTGCTTTCTCTTTTCTTCTTTTTCATTCACTGGCTGTCTCTCGAACTCTCTCTCCCTCTATCTCTCTCTTTCACTCCTCATACTCAGATGTAATTCATCATCTTCAGTGGCCATTTTAACACAGTCCATCAGTATTAATCCAAACTGGGGATAATTACATGGGGGAATAAAACTGTGGGAAAATTAAATTTTTTCTAAACAGCCTGGACTAATTAGGCGTGTGGATCCTGTGTGATTTTTCATGTAGTTATATTTCACATGCACACTGTCACACACACGCACGCACACAGGCGCGCACACAGTAATGTGAGGTGTAATGCTTGTTTTTTTTCTTAATTTTCCCTAATATAATGATGATGATTATTATAACATTATCACTCTTTTTGATGTCACCCGTATGTTGGCACACAAAAAAAAAACGTCTCTGAACAGTTTGCTCCCAAAAACAAACTCTGCATGTTCCTGTGAAGAACAGTGGCGTGGGAAACAATAGCTGCTTTCTTGGAGATTTGGACATTCTTACGACCCAACGTGTGTTCCGTTCCTATGGCGCCCACTGGAACATTGCTTTTTTGGGCATTACGGGCATTCCTATGGCCTTTGGCCAGGACAATAAAGTTAGGGATGACACACAACGAGAGACACACGCACACACGCACACACACACACACACACACACACACGCAAGGACACTTGCGGACACGCATTTTATTGTTATTTTATTCTTTATTTGTGCCCAGAAGTATATTTGAGGACTTTCAAGGTCACTCTGTGCGAGGACATTTAAGGGTGTAGGTTATTGCTCCTACTCCACACTGCATGTCTGCCCAGACCAGGAGCATTGCACTGCTAGCTGCCTTGCCTTGACTTCTGTTAGCCTGCGGTCTAAATGGCATGCACCGACAGCCTGTGAATATGATCCTTACTCCGGAAATTCTATAATGCAGACCTCAATAACCCCGATAACCAAGGCTGTTCAGGCGTGACTGGAGCTGTTATTAAAAAAGCGGTTTGTCAGCGAACACACAGACACTGCCGGCCGCCCAGAGTGGCAGTCTCTCCCAAGACGTGTTAAGTAATAGGTGTTTCTCTCCCTAACTCACCCTCTCTTGCTTCAAACCTCTCTCCCTGTCCCTGGTTGATCTTTTCAGATCCACAGCAAAGCTTGTGCTACCTAATGCTGTTTCGCAAGCTGCCTAAAGAGAGTAGCAGGGCACAAAAAGAAAGGCTGGAAATGTTGCATTGCCCATGCGATTTCTCAGCCCCTCATCAGCAGGTGGCGCCGTCGATGCTTGAACCTAGACCTGGGAGGGCATACTGAGGCCAGTGGGCCCCAGAGGCAATTCCATCCGGCCCACGAGTCAACTCCATCCGGCCCACGAGTCAACTCCATCCAGCCCA
>JACXGI010012978.1:0-21829 GCA_016801175.1 Esox masquinongy | reverse complement strand
CACACCCTCTTATAACTGGGGATGTGGCTGTGTTCAGAATTAACCAATCACATTCAAACTCATGTTAAATAGAAGTCATTACACACCTGCCATCATTTAAAGTGACTCTGATTAATCACAAATAAAGTTCAGCTGTTCTAGTAGGATTTTCCTGACATTTTCTTAGTTGCATCTCAGAGCAAAAGCCATGGTCCGCAGACAGCTTCCAAAGCATCAGAGGGATCTCATTGTTGAAAGATATCAGTCAGGAGAAGGATACAAAAGAATTGCCAAAGCATTAGATATACCATGGAACACAGTGAAGACAGTCATCATCAAGTGGAGAAAATATGGCACAACAGAGACATTACCAAGAACTGGACGCCCCTCCAAAATTGATGAAAAGACAAGAAGAAAACTGGTCAGGGAGGCTTCCAAGAGGCCTACAGCAACATTAAAGGAACTGCAGGAATTTCTGGCACGGACTGGCTGTGTGCTACATGTGACAACAATCTACTGTATTCTTCATATGAATGGGCTATGGGGTAGGGTGGCAAGACGGAAGCCTTTTCTTACAAAGAAAAAACATCCAAGCCCGGCTGAAGTTTGCAAAAACAAACATCAAGTCCCCCAAAAGCACGTGTGAAAATGTGTTATGGTCTGATGAAACCAAAGTTTAACTTTTTGGCCATAATTCCAAAAGGTATGTTTGGCGCAAAAACAACACTGCACCTAAATCACCTAAAGAACACCATATCCACAGTGAAGCATGGTGGTGGCAGCATCATGCTTTGGGGCTGTTTTTCTTCAGCTGGATCCGGGGCCTCAGTCAGGGTGGAGGGAAATATGAGCAGTTCCAAATACCAGGTAATTTTGGCACAAAACCTTCAGGCGTCCGTTAGAAAGCTGAAGATGAAGAGGAAGTTCACCTTTCAGCACAACAACGACCCAAAGCCCACATCCAAATCCACAAAAGCATGGCTTCACCAGAAGAAGATTAATGTTTTGGAATGGCCCAGCCAGAGCCCAGACCTGAATCCAATTGAACATCTGTGGGGTGATCTGAAGAGGGCTGTGCACAGGAGATGTCTTTGCAATCTGACAGATTTGGAGTGCTTTTGCAAAGAAGAGTGGGCAAATATTGCCACATCAAGATGTGCCATGCTAATAGACTCCTACCCAAAAAGACTGAGTGCTGTAATAAAATCAAAAGGTGCTTCAACAAAGTATTAGTTTAAGGGTGTGCACACTTATGCAACCAGGTTATTGTGAGTTTTTTATTTTTTATTTTACCCCCAAAAGATTTCAGTTTGTTTTCCAATTGAATTGTTCACGTTATATAGGTCACATTGAAGGTGGAAAAAGTTCTGACATGATTTATCTTTGTCTCATTCTTTTACATCACAAGAACCTGGCATTTTAACAGGGGTGTGTAGACTTTTTATATCCACTGTATATATATATATATATATATATATATTTATAAACCGGGTGCACACGGAATGCGCCATATGTGTTGCAGCAGAAGTCTATTCATTCCGGTGGAGTGCAATCCGCACCGCTGCGGCTCCTTTGCCAGACGAGGTTGCAGAGCGTTGGATTTTTTTTTGTTGTGCGTTGCTTTGGCATGTGGTATCAGAAACTGAAGTTGATCAACAACCGAAACATATGCTGATGTGTAACTTTCAACTATGTGTTTATGGGATAGCAACAAGTACACTTTGACACTTAATCAAAGAGTACACAAGAGTACGCTTCCATGTGGCATCCACTTGAGGGATGCCTCAGACAGATCTGGGCGCCAGAAAGCTCACCATATAACAATGAGAATCCCAGCCTAGTCTGTACCGTTGTATTCCTTATACTCCTATTGCTCATACTTCAGGCTTCTCCTCAAATACCTCTCTGAGAACGTGAGGATCAGGTAGTCAAATTAATGGAAAAAGCTGGTACTGTGTTATTTATTTTTTTTAAACAAAAACATAACCAGCTAGCTAACTATAACTAGCCAAAACATTTGAACCCATAAGTCAGTCTACAATGTGGCTCAGAAAATCAAATTTGCACTACAAATGATAATTCATTTGAAAATAACTAAACAGTTACCTGCTAAATTTGCTAAATATGCACCAAAAAGGCTTAACAAAAACAATGGTAATTTTATTTTAACAAATCTGGGGAGACATTTATACAATTATTTTGTAAACAAATATATATTTCTGTTAAAAAGATAGGTCATGATTATTGGCACCCGTAATTAATTTTTAAAATCAAATAAAACCTGCAATAAAATGTTACTTTACTTTAAATCAGCAATTTTACTTTAATTGCATCTCAGTCCAATTATTGCCTTCCATGGTTTCCTATATCACTGGGGTATTAAAATGAGTTATCAAATCCAATAGTCATCCATCACTATGGGGAAAAGCAAATGAAAAGTGACAAATGGTTGTTGACCTTAATAAACCAGGCAATAGTACAAAACAGAATGTAAATACCTAAATACTTTTTTGAGATCAATCAACAAATGTAAGCACCTGCAATTTGCCTATGTTCAAAAAATAATATGTTTAAGTTCCTCTGGTGAAGAGCGTCAGCTAAATTATTAAAATGTAAATGTAAAATTTCTCTCCACAGTTGTGTTCCTGGCAATAGTCTCTATGCAAAGATATCTCCAATTTGGATATGACTTGACAGCTTCCTGCTGATGCAGTGCAATTAGGAGGAAGTGACAAGTGCCTCTTTCCAGAGCATACCAGAAATGGTCATTTTGTATTAAGCATGTTATTCCAGCATTTTTTCTCCTCACAGACCTGATGGCTTAATGGTGTTGCCTATTAGGCTTGTTTTTTTGCTATATGAGTGGAGAATATGAGACGTGTTGTAATCAGGCTGTTGGTTGCAGACAGCTGTCATCGTAAAGCTGGGATTGTTGGTTTCCATATATGTCTTTTTAGACTTATAAATAAATAAAATATACCCATTGATCTCAATGAACATACAGTCCTGGGAAAAATGAAGTAGACCCCCTGGAAATGTATAATTTTGTTTATACATATTTGAACAGAGGCCGGGTGTGTAACAGTTTCTTAGTTCCGTTGCATGTTGGTACATTTTATGTAATCATCGCAATTCATGTGCCCAACCTGGTCTCAGCCCCACATCACAACAGAAGTAATCACACAACATGGAGTGTAATTCTATTCATGACGGGACGGTGTGCAGATTTTTATTATGCTAAAGTTTCCCTCAAATACCGTGAATGTTTACTTTTCATAATGGGCCAGGCGTTTATCATGGGCACAATAGACAATCAGTGTTGATTTTTAACTTCCTTGATTAAATGTAGTGTGCGGTTAATGTGTATATGTCGCCTTCCCGCATACATGTAGTTGAAAACCACTTATCGGCATCTTCTTTGGTGGTTGATCCACTTCAGTTTCTGCTACCCTGGCCACGGTAAAGCAATGAACAAGTAGAAAAAAACCCATCACGTGATACCCCGCAATCTCTGCAACCAACTCCGATTTGGAGTCACGGCAGTACGGATTGCACTCCATTTGACTGGACCACACAAACCATGATGTCTCACCTCTATGCTTAACGGTCGGTGTGAGGTTCTTCTGTTCAAAGGCAGTGTTTTGATTTAATCAAACATGGCATCTGGCATTGCGGCAAAACAATTGCACCTTTGTCTCATCTGTTCAGAGCACATTGTACCAGTAGTTTTGGTCTTTACCCAGGTGTTGTCTGGCAAACCGCAGTCGTGTCTTGATATTCCTTTTTAAGAGCTGAGGCTTCTTCCTTCCTGACCTCCCATGTAGGCCAAGTTTGTCCGGTCTCTTTCTGACAGCTGACTCAAGAACTTTGACATTGATTGATGTCAAGAGAGGCCTGTAAATCCGTTGGTTACCCTGAGGTTCTTAGAGACTTCTATGAGCATCTTTTGTTCAGCTCTTGGGATGAATTTGTTGGGACGTCCTGTCGTATGTAGACTGTCAGCGTTCTGGAATTTACCTTGAAGCTGAAACTCTTAATAATAATTACGCTGTGTATGTGGGATAATGTCTCTGTGCCAATCACTAGCTTAAAACCGACGTCTTTGCAAGCAGTTGAAACCAACAAGCATTTGAACAAAACAATGTAGCTTAAATTGTCAAGAAACATAAAGACAAAGTCCCACTTAAGGAGTTACAAATTATGTTGTGCAAAATAAGTGTTACATCGTTCGACTTTCCAGGTGGCATATATTGGGCAGTGGCAGTAACAACAAAAACATAGAAAATCACTGGCTTTTTGTTTGCTATTAACCCCTCCCAGTCTCATACGCATCAATAATCTTTCCTTGGAAAGGTTTTTTGATCTTGGCATGACGTGTTACATGCAACAGAAGGGTAGCCCTCCAGGAACAGAGTTGGAATTAAACCCTGAAGAAGGGTAGCTCTACAGGAATAGGTTTGGAAAGTCTTATGGAGACACTCAATCGCTTCTCAAAATGATACCTACAGAGAGTAGTACTGACTAATTTAATATCCAAGCTCAGCAAGCCCATTGCGCAGGAATGAAGTGAAGTGCGGTGGAAGTCTGAGCTCGCATTCTGAATCCTATGAACACTTGAGGTGAGAAGATGTTCACTCCCGGGTTGATTTTTATTTATGGATACAGTGAATGAGTTGAGAGCTGTGGATGTCTGGCCCTGGAGCACCGAGTGGTGAATAATTGAAAACTCTGGCTGAGCTGTTTTCCTGTCTCTGGATCGATGGGGCGATGGGAGGACGACGTCACTACTGGCTTAGGGATGTGAAACAGCCAGATCTGACGGATGATGCGTCAACAGCTTTGAGTTATGATGTTGTTAAGGCAAAAGCAACCCACAACAGGGGATCTGCGTCTGTCAGTACATGAATGTATCTGTAGTCACTGTCTATTCAGATTGAAGGATGTTGTGCATGAGTGCACATGGGCATATATGTTTGTGTGTGAGAATACAGGTTTTATGAGTCTCATGGAGACCAAAACTCACATGCAAGGATACAAAACTATGAAATTATGACTTAATGGGGACATTTTGCCTATCCCTATGGGGAAAAGTTTGAATTGGGTTTAAGGGTTTAGATTATTGAGGTTATGGTTGGGCTTACTTTATATTTAGGGTTAGATTTACGGTAATGGTTATCCCAAACTCGGGTTAATACTCAAAAAAAGTTTGTGTAAAACATTTGGTGTAATTGTTTTAAAACAACTTCCCATGACAGCATCCAGAACTGAGCCAGGATTAAATGATGGTTTTGGAAATAAATACATGAAAATGAACATGCAGGGCATTATGGTTCTTCACAGAGTAAATTTTTCTCCAACAAACATTATTTTTATAAGGATGACTTCACTGGGCCACTTAGATCACAGCAAGATGGCCAAATGCTTGTTAATCTACATAAGTTGTTTATCTTGTAGGCCAAAATCAATAAATAAACCAAAAGATTAATGAAGGACCTTTTACGGAATCCTCTTTTCTGGGCTAAACATATTTGCATTTATAACTAGAGCATAAAAAAAACATTTGAAAGAAAACTGTTACATCTTTAAGCAGTTCAAGCCTAATGTCTTTGTGCATCTACAAAAATCACTGTTCCAGATCCAAATATGAAAATATTCAGATCCAAATATGAATGTAAGATATTCTACCTTCCAGGCTTGTCAGAACATGATGCCCACAGAGTTAAGTGAGCTGAGAAGAACCATGATAACAATGTGTGAACTGCCCGCGCATAGGAGAGTTGTAGCAGGACCCATGCCAGAACTTTATCCCGAGCCGTTCTCCTCTTTCCTGCGGGAGCCCACAGCTACGACGATGTACAGATGGAGCAAATGATATTGCCCCCCCCCACTCTCATCTCCTCTAATGCAGCTCTCAGTGGAGCTCTGGACAGTCCTTTTCCTGGCAAATCTATTCCACATCCTATTTCACTTCAGGCTAATAAGAAATTTGACACAAGCTGTTCCTCTCTCTCTTTGTTTCTCTCTCACTTTCTCTTTTTCTTCATTTATTTCTCTCAAGTGAGTGAGCTGTCCCCCTCCATTTGCCTGTGTGGCTGTGAAATGAGAGTCAGAGTCAGATCTGTGAACCAGTACCAGTCATTTATTGGTTCATCAGGAAGTGGAGGGATGAAGACCTCAGGCTTTACGGAAACAGATGACCTCTGATGCAGGTTTCATACATCATTATCATGCAGCCCTACATCGTGTCTCTCTGTCTGTCTGTCTGTATTTCTATCACTAAGTCCATTAGGAGATAGGGACTGCATTTAGAGGCCTGACAGCAATTACCCAGCATGCTACAGACGGCGTGCGGAGAGAGTCCCAGGGAAATCCATCAACATGCATCTCGCCCAATGTGCCAGTAATAAACTCGCCCCTTCTGGTGATGTAGTGGTAAAACAAATGGCCGAGTAGAGCATTCCCCTAACTACTGGTCCCTTCCTGGACATGGACTAGTAGAGCATTCCCCTAACTACTGGTCCCTTCCTGGACATGGACTAGTAGAGCATTCCCCTAACTACTGGTCCCTTCCTGGACATGGACTAGTAGAGCATTCCCCAAACTACTGGTCCCTTCCTGGACATGGACTAGTAGAGCATTCCCCTAACTACTGGTCCCTTCCTGGACATGGACTAGTAGAGCATTCCCCAAACTACTGGTCCCTTCCTGGACATGGACTAGTAGAGCATTCCCCTAACTACTGGTCACTTCCTGGACATGGACAAGTAGACCATTCCCCTAACTTCTGGTCCCTTCCTGGACATGGACTAGCATGCTAAATAATGAACAACACAGCCAATAGACTAGAGGCCCATAGGCCACAGCCAACTCTCCTATGTGCACATATTTTGAGACAAGGTTACCCTTGGGGCACTGTGTTACGGTGTTGAATGACACTGGCAGTAAAAGATACTACACACTTTATAATTGCATTTCAACAGGTTTTCTCTGGGTTAAATAGGGTGTATATGATATTGATGGTGGGGCTGTTAACCATGAATGTAGTAGATGGGCATAAATGAGTCAGTTGTAGTTATAATGAGCAGCCTGGCTTCCAAACGTTCGGCTTGCTCAGGCCGAATATTGCGCCACACCCACAGACGTTACTTTCTTCTACACATTGAACCTCTGTACCTCTAAGACGATTTCTAGATTGCTAATATGTTCTGATTGGTCCCAGAGACCAATGGGTCCCATCTGATTGGTACCAGAAACTGAAATGTTGAGCCAGTTACGGAACACCCAAGGGTAAAGCCACATTTAGAACATTCATCAATGGATATGATGGTCTGATTGTTTAGCAGTGATCCATCGCTAATCGCTTTGTTATATAAAGCACCTTTGTGCCTTAAAATGGAGAACTGTGCCAGCTGCCCAACGACACTACCTTCCAGACCATACCTGTTAAATCCCCACATTCATTTTCTATTCGCTGGTGATATTGGTAATGAGGGGTGCAGGTGGGATGGAGGTGGGATGGAGCTGTTCAGTGGACACATGGCTGTGTCTGCGTGGGTTCCTCCTCCCTGTGTGCCTGTGGGGTGTTGATGTTGGAGAGGGCAGGTGGAAGGGGATTATGGGATGCTGGAGGGTGGAGGAAGAGGTGCTGACCCCTGGCTGGGGTGTGAAGGAACCAACGTCTGGTCAATAACACACACACACACACACACACACTCGACACTCTCTCTTTCTTCCAGTCAACTTATTGTACTCGAGCCCACTGCACGTAACACACACACACAAAGACACATACAGAGACACACACCTCAGGTGTTCGGGGGCTCAAGGGGAAGTGAGGAAGGCAGATGGGGGAGGACATGACCTGTGTCTGAGGGAACAGCTGTAGACGTCCGTCCTGCTCCCTCTTTCCACCACACACCTGTTACACATCATGTCCGCTACAATTCACAGAGTCCAGCACACACCCCAGCATGATGCCCTTCACCTACTCAGGTTGTTAAAGTACACACACACGCACACACAGATGGGGCGAGGGCGTCTGATATTTCCTCTTTCAAGGCTGGTCAGGCAGGGCTATGCTCCCAAAAAAGTCAGTTTATCACATCTAAACATGTAATTGTTATGACCGTTTCCAGTAAACTGTAAACAGACGGTCAAGCAGTTATAGCTAATTGCAATTTCTTGGTTTAGATATTGTGAAGAGTTCATATAAACACGCTATGTCCACACGTTTGAAGAAAAATATACAATATTTAAATATACAATATTTATAAAAATATATATAAAAATATACAATATTTTTCTCTCTGAATTTAATCATAAAGTGATAGTAGTCAAACACACATGGTCGTCATTAAACCAACCAATGCCCTTATTAGATAGTGAGAAAGAAAACTATTTTCTTTCATGAAGCCCCAATTCAGTCTTTGGAATTATATTTTAAAATCATGATGGCATGTCTATTAAACTCCCTTGCCCAGATGAGCAGTCATTCATCCATTACACACATGACATTTGTGAAGTTACTAAGTAGTAGCAGTGGTAGTTGTAGTAGTATTAGTTGTGGTTGTTGTAGTTGTTGTAGTAGTAGGAGTAGTATTAGTTGTAGTAGTTGTAGTTGTTGTTGTAGTAATAGGAGTAGTATTAGTTGTAGTAGTTGTAGTTGTTGTTGTAGTAATAGGAGTAGTATTAGTTGTAGTAGTTGTAGTAGTAGTAGTTGTTGTTGTAGTTGTAGTTGTAGTAGTAGTAATGGTAGTTCCAACCTTGAACATGCAGAAACGACAAGCAGTTTGTTCGCAACGGAGTACTATCATCGATTTCTCATAATATTATTATTGTAGATTTACCTGCACCCCTTTGTACAACTGATACCATCCTAAAGCCAACTGACACCATACTAAAACCAACTGACACCATACTGAAACAAACTGATACCATACTAAAACCAACTGACACCATACTGAAACCAACTGATACCATACTAAAACCAAATGACACCATACTAAAACAAACTGACACCATACTGAAACCAAATGACACCATACTAAAACAAACTGATACCATACTAAAACCAACTGACACTATACTGAAACCAACTGACACCATACTAAAGCCAACTGACACCATACTGAAACAAACTGACACCATACTGAAACCAACTGATACCATACTGAAACCAAATGAAACCATACTAAAACAAACTGATACCATACTAAAACCAACTGACACCATAGTGAAACCAACTGACACCATATTAAAACCAACTGATACCATACTAAAACCAAATGAAACCATACTAAAACAAACTGATACCATTCTAAAACCAACTGACACCATACTGAAACAAACTGATACCATACTAAAACCAACTGACACCATACTGAAACCAACTGATACCATACTAAAACCTTTCAGAGAAACATTTTATTTCATTTCTCTATTTCATGAAAACTGTCAACATTTTGGGGTACTGCTGGCAAATGCCCCGTCAGCATCTTACAAATCATAAATATACAAATTGTTTCTGAGGAATCTCAACTTTGCGAAGATTGCACATTATTGATAAATATTCAAACACCCAACTTCTAAGGAAAGATGATCTTAGCATGGAATACCTTTTGTTGACCCAGTGTGTTTGAAAAAGCACTGCTTAAGAAACTCATTTGGAAACATGCCATGTCTTGAATGAGGAAAAAGCAGTGACAGTTTGAAAGCTGCCTTTCATTAGCGGATTAGGAGATGGCAGTGGCGGCTCCTGATTGGCTGTGTAGTAGGGCCGATGCCAAATAATCACAGAAGGTTTATATGAACAGATATGTACTGTATATTGCTGCTTCCAAGCAATCAATTAGTGCTCAAAAAAATAAAACGCATAGATATGAATCTTGTGTTCTGTTAACATAGAGAGCAAGAATAAATAATACTGGGAGTGGCACACACAGAGTTAGATCATGACATAATGACAGAAGTCAACAATATCGATCGCAATTATTGGCGCATACTATTTCTATACTGTATAGTTTAACACGTTTGGATAGTTAAACACGTTTTCAGTTCCATTGTTAAATAATGTGTCTAGTTGATGTCGTTGTGTGAAAGCATGACACGTGCACATATGTGTTGGAGAACTGTGGAAACCTGCATTTTGTAACAAGCACTGTGAAACAAGTAGCCTAACTACTAAATAAGCTAACTATTAAAAAAAATGCCATACAGCTAACTCTTACGATCTCACAAATGTCTCTCTGTTTGGTTCTCCGTGCATTCAAAGTTGTCGGTATTGCCTCCTTGTTTTCAAAACCTGAGACAGTTAGGTGGTTTGACACTCAACCGACACAGGTTTTTTTCAATATCACGTGACAAAGTGTTTTGACACCTGGCATCACGTGACTCGCGGTGTTTGGGAATATGTCTTAGAACATTGTTCCAAGCAGAGAATAAAGAAAAGATTGGACAAGTATCGAGCGTGAGAGCCGAGAAGCCCATCCCTAGTCCCATCTCTGCAGCGTTACAATACCGCACATCAACAACAACACTACAGCAGGCTACATATTCAGTTTTTACAATTATTACTTGTGTGTGTGTGTGTGTGTGTGTGTGTGTGTGTGTGCAATTTTTGTTAAGTGTTGTGTTTAGCTAAGTTAGCTATGCTATCTAGCTTGTGAACCATAGATTGCTATAATGATTAAAATAATTTACTTCAGACGTCTATTTTGGAAATGATTTAGGAAGTGTGGCGCGAATGCGCTGCACCCCATGAATCAGCGTTGCACCAACTCCCCCAATAGAGAAAACTGATAGCTTCCGGAATCTTCCCTGCCCCTACACACCTGACTCCTATTGGAGCCTCGTCTGTGAGCAGCTCGGGGCCGAGGCCAGCAGAAGCAATGTGGAACCAGGAAAGGCGGCAAGATGGTAGAGGAGGAAGATGGCCGGGAGATGGAGGGTGCCAGAGCAGCCGCCAAAGCTACGACCACCTGCACCCATTCCTCCCAAACCCCCAGAGACGAGGCTGCCTCCCCTTAGAAGGGTTTTGTCGTTTGTTTAAGATTTCTTACCTCCTCCCCTGGCACCTCTCTTCACGTTAAAATGCCCAGCAGGGCTCTGAACACGCACTCTATGTCCGTTCCCTGTGTCCCTGTGCAATCCCAGCGCTGGGCGTTCTGCCCAACTCCCAAAGCTTCTGTGAGACTGAGTAGTAGGCAACTGAAAAGTAGTTTTTTATAATATTTTTTTCAGTAGTAAAATGTAAACACATTTACCACACGCTTGTCATCCATGTCTATGGTTACATCTGGTTAGGCGAGATATGTCTCTCCCTGTTGTTTCTCCAAACAAGTTGCATGAATCACAATCCCTAGTTAGCTAGTTACCGTTCTGGCTATCGATCTAGTTATATTTTCTGTCAAGCTGCCTTCTCATTGTTTTTTCTGTACATTACATGTATGCAGCTTTACTTTCGATCAATATCACATTGTTGTGTCTACGTCGTTGTGTCCTCAGCTAAACCCATGCTTGCCACTGCCAGCATTATTTTTGCCCTGCATGTTAACAGAGTGAACGATAACTAGCTATCTGTTTTATTCACAACAGAAATATTTGATTATTTGAAGGGAGCAATGTACATGTCTGTTGACATAAATATCTGTCACAGTTTGTTTCCACCCATACCACACAGTAAATAAGAAGCCACCACTGGATTGTATTGTGGGAGATAATGAACAAAAAGAAAAAGAGACAATCATGACAACAACAAAAAAACAACTTAAAGGGAACAGGAAAGGAAAGCCTCCTACTGGGAGATATAAACACTCGACATCCAACCAACAGTACTGCCTCCGGCAGACTTTCCAAGACCTTGGAATTGCCTCCGACAGCTGCCTGGAGGTGTGGTTTGCGGTTAGCTAGGCTGGAGAGCTCGCTGTGACGTTAAGCTAGGATTGCAGCATTCACCTCTGTAAATCTCTGTCCACTCAACAGGTATTAAACCCCAGGCAGTGAGGCTCTACTCAGGGGGGCACAACACATCCATTTCTCCCCGCAGATAAGCTTTCGGCACCTCCACCCTATCTGACTGGGCCAATTGTAGGCTTACCAAGAAAAACACAATGGGCCAGAAAGCTAACCTGTTAGTTATCCAAAGGGCAGGACAACTGCAGTTTTTCAGCAGAAGTTGTGTAACTGGTGTTTTTCGCAGCTTTGTTGCTTCATGGCTGACAGTGTCCCTGTTCAGTTTAGCATGTAAATAAAGATTGTTTTCAAAAGCTCCTTCCTCATCAAAAGCTAAACATTCCTTATTCTTTGTCGAAACTTGCCAAGTGTGTAGGGGAGGACATGGTTTTGACCACTTGAAAGTAACCTAATTATATCCGCTGGTGATTAATGTAAACCGTGCGCTCTGAATGGTTTTGATTATGGAGCAGTCTGTTGCTCTGCTGGCAGGGTTCAGAGTGAATGTACCTCCTGACATCCTGCCATACATCAAGCAAACAAACCTACCACTCTAGAAACTTCTATAACAAACAGGGGAAAATCTAACTTTTGGCCTGTGAAATGTGTCTCTAATTTATCACTGGATTTTAAATAGGTGTACATGTGTATTTTCTCAAGAAATAAAGAAGATTTTGTTTAGGAGAAGAGAGGATACCTTTTGTCCAGAGGCACCTTTTGCAAGCTGGGGAGGATTTTAAAGCATGTAGCTGATTACACCTGGCCAATATGTGTGTGTTAAAAAACATATCAGAGTACATGTGGTAGCTTTTCAAGCTACATTCAAGCACTGATGTGCAGGCAAACAAACGCCAAAGCTGGTTTGTATATTGATGTTGCAGTACTGGAACAGCATCAAAGCAGCCCGTCCCCTCTGTATTTTGTGCCATCTCCCTTGTGTCACTTCCCCTCTGTCACCGACATCCCACTTTCATCCACATTGGGAACACTAACCATCCATCAGGCAGGGAGGACTCTGGGTAAAAGGAGGATTGCTAGTAGGTTGCAGCCGCAATGAAAGGCGGTGGCTGTGGGGATGCTTTCTCTGGCCTTGGTCTCCCTGGCTTGGTTCGTCGTCCCTCCTGTCTGAAGTAAACTATTTGGACGGCACTTCAACCAAGGTGAAAACAGAGCAATTTGAAGAGGGCCAGGCATATGGTCAAAAAAGACAAGAAACACTGAAAATTAGCCTGGTTGATGGGAGTGATTTGTGAAGAGGTATAAGGTGTAGGCGTTTGGTCTCAAAAAAAAATTGCAGCTGTCTTAAGCACTGTACAGTAAGTGGTAACCCCCACAGTTTAGGTTTTTGCTTTGACTTTGCCAGTTGCCGGCATGTGGCCGGGAGTTCCACTGGGGCAGTGCATATTGGCTGGCGTTGCTCAGTTAGGGTGAGCTATCGTTGGTACAGATTTACTTGACTAATGGTGCTCTAGCGACTATTTTGGGCAAGTCGGGTGCCTACAAGCTGAACTGAGTTCATTAGAAAAGGGAATGTGACCTCACATACACTGACTTGCAATGACTTGCAATGACTTGAACCAGCAGCTTGAAAAGAAGCAAAATATCTTGCAGGACATTCCCTTTTGGAGTTGCAATTTGATAAGGCTGTAAGAACAAAAACATTGGGGACAAACCAGTGGGACTGTTTAATGAATTGTCAGAAGTACAGTACAATATAATTCTTTAAATCTGTTACCCTGGAGATAAGACGTGCAGGTAATATCTTGCTTTTCCCCCACGATGTATCACCTAAGTGTGATGTGTGTAATATTTTTTGCACTAGTTTATTACTGGCACAAATGCTTTGTTCAATGGTTGGAGAAGACAGACGCTACATCTCTGCTACAGCTGGCCTTAGGGCCTGGCCCTTTGACACAGGCTTTGTAATCTGAGCAGAGCAGGTACTCTAACTGGCAGAGAAAAAAAACAGGCTGAGAGGAAAAGGGTGAGATCAATGGACGGAGGGAAGGAGTGAGAGTGGGAATTGATGTCAGTGTCACCTGATATGAATATCTGGGCAAAGCACATTTTGTGCCACTTCGAACCTCAGATAATTAATTATTATAATTATTTCTTCAGTACGGCAGAGGCCATTCGAAAGAAAATGACCATGTAATGAGAAATATATTTTCACATCACTAGTGGTCAATTACATTAAGAGTATCCTATGATTGTGAAACGCGTTAAAATCTGTCACATTCTTAAGTTTTGAAACTGCAATGGAAAGCTCAGAACAGTTAGGGGTTTGGTTCGTAATTCCGAATGGTGTCTGCTACTCCCTCAGACACAGAGCAACGTTGACATTTTCACGCAGAGGAATTTCCTGCAAAAGCAAACACCAAGCGCTTTAAGCGTATGACATTAGGCATTCTGGAAGGATAGCTGAAATAATTAGCCGGTGAGTGATGATGATGATAGCAGTCACGGAGGGAGGTCGATGTTGCATTGTGTTCACAGCGCTAATAACAGGACGAGTGCGCGCTGTTTTGCAGTACGGTGGAGTGTTTAGCAGTCTAGTCCTCCCTCAGTCATCCATCTCTTTGAAGCAGCCACCTGTTATACGTCAGGCTGACTGAGAGGACTGATGCAGCCCAGCAGCGGGGGAGTCCCACCTGGGTCGGTTTTCGGACCTCTTCGTTTCTGCCAGCTTCTTCAATAGAGCAACGGGAAAAAGAGACGTTTCTGGAGTCTCTCCACAACGCGTTCGTTGCTCTCATTAATCATTCTCTGTCTATCACGCAGATGAATCTTCCGCCGGTGCCAGTCAGCGACTAGCTGGAGTTATATGTTTCATCTCCCTGCGTTACAGGTTAGTTGTTTTATTAACGTGACGAGGCAGTCAGAGTCTCTGTGGATGGACCCTTCCAGGAATGTTGGGGTATTAAGTCGTTGATCTGAATGATGGATGGATTTGTAACGTTACGCTAACCGAATTGAAACTCCTTTCTAATCACTCCCACTGGATTAACCCAAACTAGAAAACTACTACTCAAAGAGAAGCCTCATTCGAATTCTCTCCTTGAATTCCCCGGAAGAGAGGGAGAAGGGGAGACTATAATGCGTTTTACTGTAACACCATTTTAACTGTTTAGAGCAGCCGCTGGAAAGCTTCCCCCAACTTTGTATGTGATGTGTCAATCTAATCATTGATTTGTGCCCAAGTAATCCATCCTGCATGGAGAATAGTATGTGCATCACCTCCTTCGGGCTGAACAAGATAGCTGTGTTAATGTTAATAGGATGGAGGTCTCGGATAGGGATTCAAGCACCTTTAGTCCTATGTAAAATGGCTTCACATTATTTGACTAGTGAACTAAATAGCCATTTTAAAAGCAGGGCCTTACTTAAGCCTAGCTATATTTTTGTTACACCTCTGCCTACGTTGTTCTCACCCAGGTCGGACTGGAAACTTTGGGCTTGTTTACACTACTCTGGATTTTCCGAGACATATCAAAAAAAAATCATATTTTTAGTAGAGACCCCCGAGGTTTGCAAGTGTAGACAATTCTGTCGGTATTATATGGAGTTTCTGTACAGTGCGCAGGCATATCGCTCAATTTTCCGGCGTTTGATGGCCACAATCCTGCATGGTACGTCTCAAACATGCCGGTGTAAATTCAAACGCTACGGAAATTATTATGCAAGCCAAGAGAAGTCTATCTAGCACTTTATTTCCTCTCGTAATATAAACAAGCCCTTTGTGTGGGAGTGAAGGAGTCAAGGTGGAAATGGGGGGAGGGGGCTTGAGGGTATATAAGCAGGGGAAACAGGCTAACTTAACCCAGCTGCAGAAGCCGTCACCAAGGTCACGGTAACAGAGTTGTGCAAAGAACCATGGGTCAGCAAGGATGGAGGTCTGGGAAAGAGAGTCTAGATAGTTAAACACATCATAAACGCTGAAGAAATGTTTTACATGTGGCCTGGTTAGAATGAACTTCATCTTCAGTCCCTTAACTATTGAACCAAGGAATTCTCTACATATACCTGGCCCATGGAATAACAACTAAGTGCTTTTTTGACCCATTTAAAAGACACAGACCAAAAATTAGGAATCCTTCGACGGCAAACCAATGGCTAGCCATCCCCTGATCCAGATTACCCCGGTGCTGTTTTACAGCTCCTGCCTTTCATTACAGGCCCCATAGCTCACATACAACCGGCCGTCACTGTGGAATTCACCCCAGCCCTACCCCTCCTGCACCCCACACAGCCCAAACCACAGCCTCTGTTAAAAGTGACATGTTCTGTAATGGAGACAGTTGAATCGAGGGGGCCGGTGTTATTCGGCACAGCGAACGTGTCCGTACAATGTGTGTTGTTGTTTGAAGCAGGGAAGTGAGTGGGGTCAGGGCCGCCACCTCATCAGTCAAGCCCCGGACCAGAGGAGGGTTCCTTCAGGTTTGGCTCTGCTCCACCGCCCCGGGTTTCTCACCCAGATGGTTGATGGGGAGTCAAAAAGCAAGCCCGGCTACGCTGCTCGGTTAGGGGCCCGCTTCGGCTGTGTGCGGAGTCCAGTCTCACGACAGCGCATTAGGTTTCCCTCGGAAAGGCGCGGAAAAGAAAACCCATGTGCCGTTTCTCAGACTGACGTGTAGATGATTCCTTGTTTAAGTTCACTGCACACGATATGTGGGCTGTTCAGTTCTATCAGACTGGCAGCATTGGGGTCTGAATTCTGAATTAAGTTGTGGATTGCTCTGTTGATTCCAATTCAGTTCTTGAATTTTTAAAATTTAATGAAATCATATTCTAGTGAAATTATGAATGGTTACAGTTAAGGCTGAACATTCATTTTACAATTTCCCTCAAACAATTTCAAATAACTGCAGTGGTCTGATAATATTTTCTGATCTGGTTGTGGGAGTTAGTATCTATAATACTAACTACATTAAAATTAAATAAAAAAGGTTTTGATCCCCAAATAAAAAGGTTTTCATCCCTAAATTAATTATATCAGACATTGAAATGTGGAGAGTAATCTAACATATCATGAAAAAAGTAACTACTACTTATAATTAGATACCAATTTTAAATAGTATCTGTATTCTTTGGATTATTAAGTGACAAGTTGAGACTTAGCCGTTTTAAGTTGTAGTTAATTCAAATTCAATTCAAATTTAATTCAAATTCAGCTCCCTGTTGTGGGTCTGGTCAAATTTCTGATTGGCCACAACTTGCTGTTTTACAAAAACTCTAAATGGCCGCTGCAACCAGGAATAGAACTGCATGAGGCTAATCCAAATTGTAAAATAATTATAAAACACATAATATAATATATAATGTATGCTGATACTGCTCAGCTGCTTAGCAATCAGGGAACGTTCCCAATAATGCTCTCTGTTTCAAATCGCACTCTTTCTGTGTTGTTCTGGTAATGCCGCTGATTGTTTATAACTTCCCCCCAGATCTCAGCTTTTATGACAAACCAGTCTCACAGCTGACACTCCTACTGCAAGTCTAACCTTGTAACTGTGTGTCAGTCCATGTCACATTTGAATTCATTTCGAGTGAATCCTTACCGATGAAAGTCTGCACTGAAAAAAAAACCCTGTTTAGTTCCAGGAAGTTAATATATTTTTCTATGGCAACTGCGTACTTGCTAGAGCATCTTAAGGAGCACAGTGACTCGTCCTTGTGGTTGCATGATATAGGGGGACTTTTAGGGCCCTATTTTCACCGCCGTTGGCCTGCTACCACATCAAGTGCCTTCAAAACAGGTCCCTTTAAATGCCATTGCGTTGAATATACGGTAGTAGTCTTGGGTTTGCTCAAAGATTTTTTCAAAGAAGAATATCAGATAAATTATCGAGACGGACAGAGGTGTTTAATTTTATTGTAACATGAACTGGGCTACAAGAAAAACAAAAGACCATCATTTCACTCTTGACTTTCTTTCGCCCACGTGTAACACTATATTGAATAACCAATATGTATAATTCATTTGATTGTTCAAGCCAAACAAGCACTCAGCAGTCATGCCTGGTTCACATTGAAGGCACGCGCTGACCGGCCACTAGTCGGGCTGCTGTGTACACTGTGCTTTTCACATACTGACAGGGAATTAGACTGGTTTTACACAGACCAATCCATCAGGAATGTCTCCAGTGGATTGCAGTACATCTCGCTATCTGAAGGAGCACTCATTTCTGCTCTGTTCTGTCGGCAAGATGAACAGCTAGCCACACGTCAAGCTTTCTCAGTCATAGAAATAGAATCTACAGACTGTGCATTTCCTGGAAAAAACGTAAGTGTTCCGTGATGGGTAGCCTGGTGGAGTGGTCCGTCAATGAGGGAGTCGATGGAATTATTTAATCTCACTTCTTGACGTCACCACGGTTCTCTGAAAGGGTTGTCGGGGACAAACTTGACAACACCGCCGAAAGGTCCCGGTGTTCACTTTACATTACAGGCAGATGATAGTATTAGCTAATTAAAACGTGTTGGGTTGATTGGAGTCATTATCTGTTGTGTTTGGCAGACCCAAGACAATAGAGCTGGCCAACTCTGAAGCCAAACAACTCCCTCTTCACTATCTGAATAACTGGATAAATTAGATGAAAAAAAATCATTTTAGTTGATTATAATAATTTATTATTGGTGATATAATTATTGATGAGTGTCTTCGGTCACTTGTACATCAATTCTTTCACAGGCCTAACTGCCACAGGAGGCCTTGAGTCTCTTGCCAGGTCGTCACTGTAAATTTAATAAATCATCAGATTTTGTAGCATTTTATTCAGGTGTTCCTCTAAGTAACATTTGTATAATTTATAGGAACAATTAGGGTTAACCAACTCGCTGAAAGGCACAACAACCAATTTTGTTTATCTTGGTGGTTTGAAAACGCCACCGTTCAGGGACAGGATATTATTATAGTCTCTGTATTTGTGTGTCCATGTATGTGTTCATCTGTGTGTCTGTGTGTTTGCACAAGCTGCTATTTATCTTTAGTCTGACTTCCAACTATCAGGAAATGTACTAATGGATCGCAGGTTGATTCTAAATCCATATAAAATATAAATATATGCTAATCTCTAGGTCAGTGGCATCGTTAGGCCTGGGCTTCTGGGCCTTCAGCCCCGGGTCTTTTTAGAATAGCCCTGGGTCTTTTTGGAATAGCCCCAGGTCTTTCAATCCAATTCCAAAATATTAAGATGAAGATATCATCATAAGATTAACCCGGCTGAAATGGTGTAAAGAAAAGCACTATGATAGCCAACATTTATATAGCACACATGGCTTCAGTTGCTCAGGGTTATATCTGTTTTTTTCTAAATCCCTGAGTGTCTTGTAGTCCTAGAATAGGGGCTGCTCTAGGTCCTAAAATCTACTTCTGCTTGACCCCAAAATTACAACCTTGAATGGTTGTTGTGGAATGTTTTCCACCCTAGAAATATCTTGAAATTTAGTCAGATAAAACTGTCTTTTCAAAAACATCAGTTGCTGAAGAAGCTAAAGATTAGAACTGATTTCTTTTATAGAAACACATCAGGGTCATCACGTAAGTGTAGAAATGACATTGTGTGAGCAACATTTATGTCCCAAATGAAATTGTGTGAGCAACATTTACTGTACGTTCTTGCTAGATTATGGTGATGCGATAGATTATGGTGATGCGCTATACTTCCATGCCCCAGCTTCTGTTCTGAAACCCCTGGATGCAGTATATCTTTCACTGGCTTGTCCCTGTAGAACAGTAAACCAGTACCAGGCTGTGGAGAGCTGGTCTGGGATTGTGTCCCTATAGACCAGTAAACCAGTACCAGGCTGTAGAGAGCTATTTTGGGATTGTGTCCCTGCAGACCAGTAAACCAGTACCAGGCTGTAGAGAGCTGGTCTGGAATCGTGTCCCCGTAGACCAGTAATCTGCAGATTTTTGCACACATTTTTGTCTATTATATTTGTAATTTGGCTGGGACTCTGACCTCCAGAAGGGCTAGACGCTGGCTGATGTTTTTATGTAAGGCTGACGTAAAGAAACTTACTATCTTACATTGAAAATTAGTAGGAAAAGCACCACCAGTTATCAAACATGCTCTGAAGACTGGTTAAATCTAGAGACACCACAAGCATATTCAGAATTACTTTTGAATACTATGCTTCAAACACATGGAATGCCATTCAGAATGACCTTAAGTTGAATGTTTAAGTGCCTATGAGACAACTTAAATGTCTAATAAACATAAAAACATCTTATCGTGAAATGTGATTTATTTTTAACGTGTGAATTTTTATATTTCCATTTTGTATATGTTTTATTGTGGTAATGCAGAGCTCAGCTGTGAAAGAGAACTTGGTCTCTGTTGATTTCTCATACATAAAGGTAAATAAAAAAGAGAAAATGCATTCATATGCGTGTGTGCGTGTGCGTGCGCGTGCATGCGTGTATGTACAAGTGTGTGTGTTGCTGTGGGCCACTGAGCTGCAGGGTGATGAATAACCCATTATGGTGATTTATCCAGGCCTGTTCTCTGCAATCACTCAGGATAACTGGGCCTATGAATCCAAGCAGGCCTTCTCTGTAATGGCTTTTCTCTCCTCTCACAGGGGAACAACATGAGGATCTCCTGGACTGAATAAATAAAACAAAAGAAAACACAATTACAGACTCATTTTCAGGGATTTTTTATGCATTTTCAAGTAATACACTTTTCTTGGGAGAACTGCATGTTTCTTTCTGTTTCTGTCTTTCTGTTTCATGTTTTGTAGCCAATGCTACATCCTTTATTTTCAAGACAATTACATTATCTGTGTCTGCACTTTTGCATTGTAGTAGTGTCTAATGTACCTATGTACTTTTATTATAATTATGTTATGTAGTAAGTCCACTATATGCTGACACTGAAAGCAAAACTGTTAGCTTCAAATCTAAAATAATATTTCAATCATACGAATAAAAAGCAACGCTATACTGTCATGTATTCTCTGCTGCAACCAAAATATAACTGAAATGAATGCCCTTATCTTTATAACCAGACCGTCAAAGTGTACTAAATCCCTTTCATATGCAAGTACATGACTGAGTCATTGCACATAAATCCTCCCTAAATAGCCTAATTTGCCATCCTGTTGGTTATGTGAGTATGGTGACATGGGCAGCAGATTTTTGAATAGCAAATGGCTAAGGCTTTTTATTGATGTTAGCTGAAATGTCTATCCTAAGTGCTTGTGGCAGAACCACGCTGCTTTGTGTTTTCATTCACCCACCTCCCTCCTTCCACCTCCTCCCTCCTTCAACCTTGCTCCATCCACCTCCTCCTTCCACCTACCTCCTAGTAAGCGTGGTCTCAAACATGGGGCTATGGCACAACTCCTGTAATTTGTAGAAAGGGCAGTCACTTGTGGGCGAAATAGTTTGTAAATTGTAGCCTATATTATGTAAAGGTATTTGATATGTGAATAGATTTCTCTACTTGGCATTAAAATATGTTGTTCTGTCCTTAAGCAAGACTGCTAACCTTGATAGCTCCTGTAAGTCACTCAACTAGAAGAAAATCTGTTAAAGGACTAAAATGTCGAAATAATTCTGTATAAGAATATCATGTCATGAAGTGCAGGCACTGTTTTGAATCTTCCTATATAATGTGTAGGGTGGCCAACTATTCAGTAATGAGTATACCACTCAGTGTGTAGGCTAGGATTCATTTTATTATATAAAAACTGTATATATATATACAGGTGCTGGTCATAAAATTAGAATATCATCAAAAAGTTGATTTATTTCAGTAATTCCATTCAAAAAGTGAAACTTGTATATTATATTCATTCATTACACACAGACTGATATATTTCAAATGTTTATTTCTTTTAAGTGTGATGATTATAACTGACAACTAATGAAAATCCCAAATTCAGTATCTCA